>PVJD01008055.1:0-76814 GCA_004026545.1 Mormoops blainvillei | reverse complement strand
TCTTATCTTTCTGAAGTGCAAGTTAGACTTGCCAAACTAAGAAAAGCCACAAAAGGTAACCAGCATTGTTACTTTTTTAGTTTTTTGGTTTAGAGTTACTAATAATTGAACCATGATTGTATCAATTAATATTGTGCTTACGTGAAGAACAGTTTATATAAAACAACTTTGCTCACTTACACAATAAAAGTGAATATGTTGGTTCATAAACCAGTGAGCCCAAAGGAACTCGTAGTTGGAACATAAGACAGTGTAACGATTACTTCTTAATGGCTAATTACATTAAAGCTTATATTTGACAGTACTTACTATTTAACATGTAGTCTTGTAGTTACAGGGGAAAAAGAGAGACTAGACATAACTGAAGGGTAAACATAGCTTAAATATAGAGCTACTGAATATGTATTTACACACACATATAAAAATACTATACAGGTTTCATTTTATTAATCTCATAAATTTATTTTTTTATCTCTAACAGGATTTTGGTTTTTGATTTTTTGTTGTTTGTTTTTTAATGTTATACACAGAACTATATTGAGCATCTTTGTACCTCTGGGCACATTGACTATTGTTTCTTAAGATTAAATCACTAAAAACCTTGTTAGTTCTAATAATACATCTTTTTAAAATGTTGGATAGCTCCCAAACTCATTTCATAAACCTAACATAATTTTAATACTTAAATCGTATAAAGGTAAAATAAAGAAAAAGCAAACTCTACAGTAATCTTACATATGACTATAGATTTTAAAACTTTAAATAGAAATTAGAATTCAGGAAAATGAGGGGGAACCTCCCCCCCAAAAAAACCCAAACTATCTTCTGCAGGGCAGGTCCCTTGTAGAATAGTCTTCCCCTGTGAGGGGCATGTTCTAGGAACCCATCTGTATCAATGTACCAGCTGGTATTGTTGTGAGAGGCTGTGTTCAGCTTCGGTGAATTTTTTTTGAAGACTCTTTCAGTAAGTTTGCCCATTTCATGATGGGTGATTTATGAGTGCACCTGCCCACACCTCGTTGAGTGTTCAGTGTTTTTGACCCAAAATGGCATGACTCCCATGCCCCAACCCTCCCTATTCACCTGATCTCTCCCAAGCGACTTTTGTTTCCCTGGATGAAAAAAGTCCTCAAAGGGAAACATTTTGCCCACATGGAAGAGGTAAAACAACAAACAGCAGAAGTACTAAAAGGCATCAAAATGGAGGAGTTCAAAACCTGTTTTGAGCAATGGAAAAAAGCCTTGATAGTTGTATTGCATCAGATGAAGAGTACTTTGAAGGTGACTGAAGTTTAAACGTGTAAGAATAAATGTACAGTTTTTTATAAATAATTTCTCTTTTGGGGGATCCCTCCTCATATATTAAAAGAGTAATATGCCATGACTAAATAGAACTTATTTACTTTTTAAATAGAATGTAAGAGTGGCTCCATGTAAGGCAATATATTGGTCTTTTTTTTCCCCAGTGGTCCCCAGATTAGCCTGCTGGCCATCAGTTTACAATCTCTAGTCTGCATCTCAAACCTCCCTACCGCATCATAAACTTTGTGACAGTCTGTATACTTTAACTCATTGTCACACTCACTGATCATGTGTTGTTAGTTCAGAATTTTTCAGCTCTTGGAAGAAACACATTTCTAGAGTCTGCATAGGTTTACAGCTCCCAGAAATGCTTATAACCCTGCCTTGGAGGGCCTTTTCCCCCCCCAGAACTGATGTTTGCAGAGTGCATTATCACACATAATCATTTAATTTTAGTATTTTGTTCACTAGAGCCAGTTCTTACTTCAAACAGATGTTAAAATCCTTCTCAAAACAAACTGCTGTCTTCGAGCCACTGCACATATATAAGGAACAATTTGTGACTATAGGAGTTCTTTTAACAATCACATTTATAAGCTCAAAGCCAACAGTTTCACTTATGAACTGTGTTCACATACTGATCAAATCAACCAGAGACTATTTATTGATCAACAAGTCAAAGAGAAAAACCTTATGATACATCAATAGACAGTGAAAAAGAATTTGAAAAATCTAGCAGCTAGTTCATTACAAAAACTCTTTAAGTAAAATGTGGTTATAAAAATATCTTTTAAATATAATAGATTGTTTAACAAAAACCAAGAGTAACATCATAAAGTACAAGCACAAATAACGGTTAAAATAGAAAATTAGCCAGATATATCTACTAATTTTAGTAAATGGAATGTAGCAAGTATGACAAGAGAATGAAAACTTTTAAAGCTTTAGAAGAGAAAAACTCATAGGTAATATGATTTATATATTTGAATATATCAAGAGACTATAGTAAAACTGACCACATACCCAAAAACTACTAGGTTTTAAATAATTCTCTGAGATGCCTGAATTTAAGATAAGTATTTAAAACCATTAGGTTTCTTCTGTTATAGCAAGTACACACTTGAAAATAGTAATGGTTGGAGGAGGTCTCTAGTTCCATTTTAAATAGCGGTGAAATTACATGTTAACCTAGGAATAATCTTGACAGGAAAAAATAAGATTATCAAGAAAATTTCTGTCTTCTTGAACCAAAAATAGGATCTGAACAGTGGAAAGGCACACCACATTTCATTTTGAGAAAGTTAAATTATTTAAAAATTAAAATATGAATTTAATGTAGTTTGATTATAGTCCTGATAGTTTTCTTTAATTGGTCAGAATTTTTATAAGGTTTATATGGGGGGAAAATGCTTAAAAAAAAAACAAGAAAAAAATATAAGAATAAGAATAGTGAGAGAGAATTGCCTTACTAGATAGCACAAGATCCTTTACAACCAGCGTACGAGGTCTGTCTGGAAAAAGTCCGGCCGTGGTTAATATAATGAGAATGGTTTACATGACATTGATGTAACCTGGCAGCCAGGAGAGTAGGCTGGAATGCACATGCATGAACAATGACAACTTCACCTTACTAGTCAGTGGGATCAGCACATGCTGTTGAATGGGCATGTGTACTGTGTGACCATCACATTCAAAAATACTGAGCAATGTCTATAGCAAAGACACACTGAATGTTCCTGAACTCATCTAACCTCAGAATGACTGAGCAAGTAGAGCAGTGAATCTGCATCAAATTTTGTGTTAAGCTTGAACATTTCTCCGTGGAAACCATTCAGATGATTGAGAAGGCCACCACAACTTATGGGCATCTGGTGAATGGCAGCAGCATCATGACAACACGCCTACTCATACCTCGCATCTCCTTCAGAGGTTTTTGGCAAAACAGCAAATCACCTAGGTGACTCAGCGCCTCTATAGCCCAGAATGGGTACCCTGTGACTCCTGGCTTTTCCCAAAACTAAAATCACCTTTGAAATTAAAGAGATTTCAAACCATCGATGAGATTCTGAAAAATATACCAGGGCAGCCAATGGTGATTGGAACAACTGTGTGAGGTCCCAAGGTGCCTACTGTGAAGGGGACTGAGGTGTCATTGTCCTTTGTACAATGTTTCTTGTATCTTGTACCTTCTTCAATAAATGTCTCTACTTTTCATATTACATGGCTGGTTACCTTCTGGACAGGCCTCATATACTTAAATAAGAGTGGTATCGTATAGAATAGACAAATCAGTCGAGCAGCATATTTACTCCCAAAATACATAAAAATTTTCATGCATTACAAGGTTATAATTTAAACACATATAATAAAAGATATTTTTTAATTTTTTAATTGAATTTTAGAGAGAGAGAGATGTCAATCTGTTGTTCCACTGATTTATGCATTCATTAGTTTATTCTTGTATGTACCCTGACCAGAGATTGAAACTGCCACCTTGGCATATCAGGATGATGCTCTAACCAACTCAGCCACCTGGCCAGGGCTAATAAAAGATATTGGCACAACTGATTTCTATCAATAAAAAGTTAAGTTGAACCTCTGTCTTGTATACAATATAGAGAAATAAATTTCAGGTAGATTAAAAATTTATAAAATGACCAAATTTCTAAAAACCCAGCCTGGCGTGGCTCAGGGTGTTGAACACTGACCTATGAACCAAAAAGTCACCGGGTTCGATTCCCTGTCCAGGCACATGCCTGGGTTGTGAACCAGGACCCCAGCGGGACATGAAAGAGGCAACCAGTTGATGTTTCTCTCGCACATCAATGTATCTCTCCCTCTTTTTTCCTCTCTTCCCCTTCTCTAAAAAGTAAATATATCTTTTAAAAATTTTAAAATAAATAAATAAAAACATGTACAAGATAGGGGTAGGGAGACCTTCTTAAATAAGACTGGAAACCCAGAAACTATAAAAGATGGATATTTTGCTAATAATAATCATTTTAACTAGAATTAAACAAATACCTTAAAGCACTCCTTAAATTAATGAGAAAACAATAAATGGGAGAAAAGTAGTAAAGGATATTTGTAGGATTATTGACTGAAAGAAACTTAAAAGGGTACATTCTATATTTTTATGATTTACGTCAGAGAGATGGGGAAGTTCTGTCATAGATAAGTCAAAATTAGAGATTCAATGGAAGGAAAAAGGATAATTTTTAAAATAAAACACAAAATTTTGAATTTATGCATGTGTAATATAAATACATAAATGAATAAATTACATTTCAAAAAATTTGGAAGTCAATTGAAAATAACTGTCAGTGATTAGCTTATAAAAACATGAGGGAGACACTTCACAGTGGATGAGACTGTGGCCCCAGCAGCAGCAGTGTAGGACACACTGAAGGGGAGTTTCACCGGATTAAAACCTTTCTTGTAAATGTCCTCATTGAAGGTTTTTATCAGTTCCTTAGGTTTGTGGACCTGCAGACTAATAGCCGAAATAGTAAGCTATTCACGGTTCTCAGTAAAAAACTGACTCCAACAATGTATTAGAGATATTTTTTCCCCTGGGTACTGGAAGTTGTGTTGAATCAGATCCACTGACCCAAGCTGAATGAGGGTGGCCTCATTGTCTCTATCATCTACTCATTTGATGTGTTATAATTGTGCCATAAGTTAAACCAGTTTTTTGAAGTGGACTTATTTTACAGTTTTAAGTAGAATGTTTAAGTGGATGTATATTAATATACATCCTTAATTTAAGTACTTAAATGCTCTTTTAAATACTTTTTTTCAAAAACAATTGAAGGTATTGATAACAGAACATGGTGACGTGGGAAATGGAAAGTTTTTGGATCCAAAAAACAGAATCTGTTTCAAATTTGATCACTTAAGAAAGGAAGCAACTGATCCAAGACCGTATGAAGCAGAGAATGCAATTGAATCATGGAGAACTTCAGTAGAAACTGCTCTACGAGCTTATGTAAAAGAACATTATCCAAATGGAGTCTGCACTGTAAGTCATCAATGTGTACCTTTTTCTTCTATCTTATGTAAATATGACTTTTTATGATCTGAAATTTACAGTAACTTGCAGAACTGATAAAACTTGGCATTCTTTTTTTCTTGAAGTATTTTTTAGAATGTTTTCTATTTTTAAGAAATTCTAAATAGTAAACATATTATGATGGCCCCAAATGGAAAGATTTTGTACCTTAAATTAAATTCAAGTAGGAATTTTCATATTGAGGAGCATGGTATTTATTTTTTTTAAGAGGAGCATGGCTATTATGTGATTCTTCAGTGTCATGTTTATGACTCATTTCAATAAATTTAAATCAAACTTTGTATTAAATTACAAGATCTTAGAACAAACAAAACTATTTGAAATATGTCCTTGTGTGTTTTATAATAAAATTTCTTATTTCCTTAATATTCTTTCATAGGTTTAAGCTATTTTTATGTTTTCAGGATGAAATATGTTAGAAACTAAGAGAGCCTTCTTTTTTCTTCCATAAGATCGTTTGGTACTCAGATAGGCTTTTTAGTTTGTTTGTGCTTCTATGATCTCCATAGCCAGAGTAATCTTTTGAAATGCCAATCAGATCATGAAAATCCCCTCAAAATCCTTCACCAATACCCCCTTGCACTTAGGATAGAGTCTAGGCTTCTGAACATGGCTTTCAAGGCCCTATGGACCTGGCCTCTGCCTACCTTTCCAACCTAAGGTGACCATATATCCTGGCTGATACTTGCTGTTCCAGCATAATTATTAATACTACCAACAGAACCCTATTTCACTAAGAAGTTTCATGGTTATGACAGAAATTCATATGGTACTCTTAAGTATCTGGTTTTCAATAATTATTTAAGAAATATAGTAGCATAATCTAAAATTCCTTATAAGTTCTTTGAATTATTACCTTGTTGATTAGGATTATTTGGGAAGAATAACTCAAAAAATAAGGTAGTTAGGTTGAATTAGTGTCCTTATTTGTTCCGAGGGATTGAAAGACACAATTTAATCCTTACTTTTAAAACAGTAGGCAGGAGATAAAATAACATCATCATAGCATCATAGGCATTTTCTTAACAACCTGTCTTAGTTATAAGTAAATTAACTTTATTTGGATGCTTTTTTAAATGACTAGAGAAAATGAAATTCCTAAGATTGTGAAATAAACAAAGGTAATCACAATCTAGGTCCAGTTTTTATTTGCATGGAAACAGCCAGATTGGTATCTATATATTTACACTTCTTGTGATACTTGTGTTTGGAATGAAAAGTATGGTATGTCTAGAATGTTTATGACTAGAGTACACTTTTACTCAGTAAATTGTATTTTATTAATTGTGAGTTCTTTTATGATCAGCTAAGAATCTGTGATTAAGTGTACATATTTGAGTATTATATGTTTTTGCCAAAGTGCTTACAATTTTCAGTATTTTGTGGATGTTTAAAGTTGGACTTTCCATGACTCTAAATTCACTCTTATGTTTGTTTTCTTTGCCATCAAGGTATATGGTAAAAAAATAGATGGACAACAAACCATTATTGCATGCATAGAAAGCCATCAGTTCCAAGCAAAAAACTTTTGGTAAGTTAAAATTTTTGTGTACTGGGGACTTTTGACATGGTTTATGTTTTTGTAAAGATTCTTGCTCTCTACCTTGTTCGTGGGTGATTAAGAGCAATCTAAACATAACACAAAATTTCAGACTTCTTATATGACCCAGAGATTTCACTTCTGGGTATACATCTGAAGAAGTCCAAAACACTGATTTGAAAAAAAATATATGCACCTCTTCATTCATTATACAGTTATTTACAATAGCCAAGATATAGAAGGCCCCCTCGTGCCCATCAGTAGACAAGTGGATAAAAAAGCTGTGGTACTTATCTACAGTGGAATATTACTCGACCATAAAAAAGAATGAAATCTTACCATTTGTGACAGCAACGATGGACCAAGAGGGTATTACGCTCAGCGCAATTAGTCAGGGAAAGACAAATATGAGGGGATCCCAAAAAGAAACTGGAATTATCTTCTGGAGGGTATGTCCCTTATACAGGAAACCCATCTGTATCTGTATACCAGCCGGCGTTGTGAGAGGCTGCATTTGGCTTTGGTGAATATTTTTTGAAGACACTTTCAACACATTTGCCCATGTCATGGTACACGGTCTGTTTCCTGTCCTGCGGGTGTTCAGCGGAGAGCAAAACACACAGGAGGAGTTGCAGTGCTGCAAGCCTGGGGAGAGAAGGAGAGTGTCCCTCAAAGGAGGATACTCCCGTTCCCAGGTTTCCAGGGTTTTTATTGTGGTTAGTTACTAAAGGTGCATAGAATTGCTAACAATTATATCTGTTCCCCAGGGTACGGGAGGAGAGGGGTGAGAAAATAGTCAGGTAATGTTTATCAGGACAACCGAGAGGGAGGAAATGCTGATTCCCCTTCAGTGGCTGCGTTTGTGCCAAGTTCCGCATTCGGAACTCTGCTCTAGGTGTCACAGGTACACACGGGGTTGAACTCCCACAGTGCGTGATTTATGAGTGCACGTGCCCACACTGTGCTGTGTGTTCAGCAGTTTTTGACCAAAAACAGTATGACCCCTTTTCCCCCCATGCCCCCACTCCATTTTGCTCTGAGCTACTTTTTTTTTGTTTGCCTAAATGAAAAAAATCCTCAAAGGGGACTGTTTTGCCAGTGTGGAAGAGGTGAAACAAAAAACAGCATAAGCACTAAAAGGCATCAAAATCAGTGAGTTCAAAAACTGAGAAATGGAAAAAATTCCTTGATAGGCGTATTGCATCAAATAGAGAGTACTTTGAAGGTGACTGAAGTTTTAACATAAGAATAAATACACAATATTTTATAAATAAATTCCAGGGTTTGTTTGGGTCCCCCCCTTGTACCATATGATTTCACTTATGTGTGAAATCTAAAGAAAAAAAAGTGAACAAACAAAATTGAAACAGACACACAGACACAGAAAGCTAACTGGTGGTTGCCAGAGTGAGGGGTGTTATGGGCCTGGGTGAAAGAGGTGAAGGGATTAAGAAGTACAAATTTGTAGTTATAAAGTAGTCATGGGGATGTAAGTAAAGTAGAGGGAATATAGTCAGTAATATTTCAGTAACTATATACAGTGCCAGTTGGGGTACTAGAAAATATCAAGGGGGAACACTGAATAAAAATATATGATTGCCTAACCACTAAGCTGTACACTTGAAACCAATACAAAATAAAATGGGGGGTGGGGGGACTTCATCCTTTTGATGCAAGAACAGATCTGCTCTGTAATCAGCCTAATTATTTAAAGGTAGCAGCAAACCCATTGACACTTAATGAAAAGAGCATGGGAAGAGGAGTGGGTGTTTTGAGGGACCCGGAAGCAGCATGCTAAGGGAACATGTGCCTGCAAGCAGACCAGTGGAGGTCCATATGTTCATTGTGAGAAGGGGTTGTTTCTGAATGAGACTTAAATGAGGACGAGAATGGAGGTATTATAGAGTGAAGATTTATGACTTTTTTTGTGAACTTTGGCAGCCCTGAAGTAGATATTTCCACATGGATTGCCTTGTGCCTAGTTGGCCAATGTGAGGGAGACATATTTTATTATACAGTGAGGCAAATTACAGTCATGCCTTACAAGTTTATGTACAGATCAGTTGATTATTCTTTACAAAAGTCTAGCCCCTCAAAGCACTGACTTACCCTGTTAATCTTTGATCTTTGACAAGTTGTTAGGCCTTTTTATTTTTAAACAAGACTATTTCTGAGGTATCTTCTTGTACAAAATTCTGAGGCTCTCCAAGATTATAAGTTCAGAATTAAATGAAATCCTCACCTTTCCATCCGCCTTTTTAGTTAATACATGCTATGGTTATCAGAGTGAGTACGGTCATAATATTTACCTCTTAAGTATATTGGTCTGTGACTTGTGGGCCAGGCTGGTTGGTAGTGCTCCTGAGGCATTGGTGACCCCTGCGGACTGGTTTGCTCTGTGGCTCAAGCTTGCTCCACTACTTAACCATCTCAGAAATAAATGCACGTTTACAAGGTTAAACAGGAACATTTAGAAGAATGTAAATATGTTATCACTGAGGGAAAATCAGTTTTATGTATTAACATAGGCTTTAATGCCAAGCTACCATCACTTAAATTCTGGTGTACAAAGTTACTTTTATGGACTTAATGTAAAGGCAGTTTCTCCATTTTAGGCTTAAAAACTTGTACCATTAATCTACCAATATCATAAAGAAATAAATCTGCACAAAATCACTGTTAATTTATGCTCTTCGTGCCAGGATATGTATAATAAAATCAATCTTGTTGAAATCTACTTAAGGAAAAAATTCATGTTACTAAGTTTTACCTTAAAGTATATTGGAGATATTACAGTAAATTTACTACCATGTTTTACCATGTATAATGCATTCTTACATGTAGTGCGCAACCATGTTTTTGGCCCAAACTTTCAGGAGGGAAAAATCTTGTGTTTTAATTTTTTAATTCAATTTTTTAATTCAGTTTTTTATTTATTTGTATTTAGAAACAAAACTGATTATCGTATTCCAGAGTGTTATTTTACATATGGATATCATTATTGCTCTCTAGAGTTAAACTTTTAACTCATACGCATAAATAAAAGAATTAAAAACATTTATATAGATACAGAGTTAGTACTACCCATGTACCATGCACATCCTTATTTTAAAATTTGGGCAAAAGGTGCGCATTATACACAGCAAAATACAATATTAATTTTCAAAAATATAATTTATTTGAACTTTAGCATATGTAAAGTGAAGGTAATGACTGTTCTTGAGTTTTCTGTTCTCCCTATCTCACTCTATATGTCTGAATATTTTTTCCTAAATTACCACAATGAGTATTATATCATTGAAGTTAAAAATGATTTCTACTTTTTGGAAAAGAGAAAATTTATGATATTCCAAAGTGCTAAGTATACATATCACAATGATCTCAGTAAAATAGTAAAATCTAAATATTTTGGTACATAGAAATAAACTTTAATTCACCAAAAGTAGAGAGAGAACAAAAATCAGGAAATACTAGCCATGGATGTTCTGTAGATTTCACTAGGGACAGTCTCTTCTTGGTCTCTACTGTTTCCCTAATGTCTAGCAGTCTTGGGGACTTAATAAATGTTTTTTAAATGAAGATATTTGTAATTATAGCATTACTAGACAGGAAGGGAAGAATAATGAAAGGGTAGGACATCTTGACTGTTTACACCATTGATGAAAGGGTACTATCTACTCACCATCATTTACTATTACTACATAATAATGTCTTTGCAGCATCCTTTGAAATAGTTCTCAGCCTTGTCCACTGTAACTCAGTTGATTGGAGTGCTGTCCAGTAAACCGAAAGGTTGTGGGTTCTATTCTAGTTGGGGCACATGCTTAGGTTGTGGGTTCGGTTGCCCCATGGCGGCACATGTGAGAGTCAACCCATTGATGTCTCCCTCTCTTCCTTCCTCCCCCTGTCTCTAAAATCAATAAGCATGTCCACAGATGAGAGGAATGAATGAATGAATGAATGAAAGAAAGAAAGAAAGAAATTTTAAAAATGAAATAGTGCTCAGATTGGTCCCATTACTTGATTTGGAATTTATTTCTTTTCACAGTCACCGATATATGCATATTGTCATAATAAATCAGAAATATGTATGCCTAGAACTCAACTAGTGCTTAGTACTAATACCTAAATAAAAGGAATAACTTCTTTTGGAATCATGAAATAAAATGAATGACGTAGGTTCCAACTGAGCTTCTGTTGGTAATTTTGGATGAGTCACTAAAAATCAAGATATGTTACGCAATTCTCTTTTATTTTGTACAACATATACATTGTTCTAATAATAGCACTTTTCAAATGTTAAGTGTTAACCTTGGGTATGAGAGTATTATCATTCTACAGATTTTTGTGATTGGTTAGACTGCAAGAATATAAAAAAGAACCCGTAAATAATTTTATATCAAAGCCAGTATAGTGATCTACTAGCCCTGTGATTATTTTAGGAATGTATACTGTTCAAAAAAAAAGTTAACAGTTACAGATTTGCATATCAGAATATACTTAGCATGCAGAGAGCAAGTAAAGGTCAAAAGTAAAGGAGCTGCTACAAAAAGGCTATTAAGAAAAAAAGGATAAAATTCATTACCTGGGAGACAAAATGAATAACATACCTGTTGCTTGTTTGTAACATCATAATTTCCTACCATGATGAATATCTATCAATTTGTATATCAAAAATCATTTCAAGAAGTAAGAGGATGTGCCTTTTATGTGAAAACTTGAAACCTAAAATTGGAAAAGGGGAGGGAAATCTGATGCTCATAATTCTTTATAGCTCTTCTCTTTCCAAATGTCAAAATCTCCTTTAGAGTGGTGTAGTACTATCCATTGTTTTTAAATTAGTTGGTACTTTGTATCACTCAGTGGGTGTTAAACTGCATTAACTGTATTTGCAAAAGCCCCTGATAACCTGAACATTTATTCATTTTATTCTTAATTAAAGCATAACTGAACCAACTGAAGTAGCTTAAAATTTTTCTCCGAAAGCATCATATGTTTAATGAATGTCCACCATCCATCCCCAGCATTCCCTCATACTGTAATATTAAATTTAAATTTGGAACTTAAAATTTATTCAAATTATTTTCCCTGCCTATTTACAGCTGCTGTTTTTATTTTTAAGGAATGGTCGTTGGAGGTCAGAGTGGAAGTTTACAATCACTCCTTCAACTGCACAAGTGGTTGGCATCTTGAAAATTCAGGTACGAAATAGAAAGAATTTGTTCACTGATCTCTAAATGACTCTGAATGGAAAAACAACTGATTCATAAATTTACATTTTCATGATATATAATAACCATTTCTTTTTCAGATCTTCATGTTGAGGTAATGGGAAACACAAGTAGTGCTGATTTCATCTTTTTAATAACCTTGTAGTTCATTCTCTATATGCATCAAAAATCAGCAAGGACAGCTGACATTCTAAAAAAACTAAAATTAGGTGCTATTATTTGGCCTGCTCTTCATATAATTTGTTCATGTATGCATCTTCTGTTATCTGAGTTGAGTGGAGTAGGGTGAAGTATACTATTAATATATGCACATTTAGATCTGTAAGTATACGTGTTATATGTGAATATTAATATATGTACACAGTACATATATAAGTATGTTCTATACTTATATTTGGCTTCTTATATGAAACCAATTAGAACTGAATTCTTTGACTTTTAATGTCAGCTCAAATCTTTATATAGAAGAATATTTGATAACTAAGACCAAGTATTTCAACATAGATACTACTGAATTAGGTAAAGGAAAATACTGACTAATCTTTTTCCATCTTGGTTCATGCATTTATTTAGTACATTTGTTGACAAACTATCATGAAAGGTACTGTTCAAAGCCATAAAGGAATAAAGATGATTTAGACGCTGCTGCTTTATCATCTAACTCCAATATACATTTCTAATTTCTAGTCTTACATCCTAATACTTTTATGTCTTGGTGACTATCCCTTAGGGGCTAGAACAATGAGATGAAGATCATGGATTGTGAAATCAGACTGCCAGAGTTTGAATCCCAGCTCTGCCAGTTATTAGTCATGTGACATCAGAAAGTCAGCTAAGCTCTTTTTGTTTCCTCATTAGCTTAAAAAAAGGAAAAGAAACTCATGTGACTATTTAAAGATTAGTTTATATGGATAAAATGGTTACAATAGAGGCAGACATAAGGTGCTTAATTTTATGGTAGCCATTTTTGTTGATATTCTTCCCTTCGGTTAGGCCTCAGCAGCTCTCACCTAAATAATTTGTAAAATGCTGCCCCTGTTGGACCAAAGCCTGTTGAGAGCCAGGATTGTCTGGCTCATGGTTCTGTCTTCAGCACTTAGCATTAGCCTGGCATATAACTGTTACTTTATTTTGTTGAATTTCTAGACCTTTTGCCATTCCCTAATCCATTTTTTCCCCACACTGCCATCAAGAAAGATGATTTTTTACATTTAAATCTAGATATGTCACTGGCCTGTTTGCTACCATTTTAGCAGTACATTCTCACCTGCTTGATAGTACAGACATAGTTAAGTAGCATTCAGGCCCTAAGTTGACTTGTTCCCTACCTATGTGTATTTCTCTAGCCACTCTTCTCCCTCCGTGACCTCACACACATCCCACCCACTAGTCCCTCCAAGCCTTACCAAAATATACTGTTCTCTAAGCTCAGTTTCCTTATCTTCCCTGATTAGTCAGTCATTTTCTAAACCCAAGTGCAATATTATCTCTTCTCTGAAATCCTTTTTTAATGCTTAGAGAGAACCTGGAGTATTACTAATGTACTATTTACATACCTCTTATGTTGTATTAAACTATGAGTTCAGGAACTATCTTTTTAAAAGCTATGTGTCCCTAGATCATCTTAATAGTCATATTGAGGCATATGTGGTAATCACTCAGTTAATGTTTAGTGAATAAACTCATGTCTTTGAATTTGAGGAATTACATGGTTGGAAGAATTACACAAAAGAGGAGCAATGGTTGGGGAGGGATTAATGTGAGCTAGATTTTAGAAATCTTGAGTTTAGGTACTAGCAGAATATCTGAGGTAAAAATGTCCAGCAGTTAGGTCAGCGGGGAGCTTACCTGAGTAATTGCTGGAACTGCTGACTAGTCTCACGAGACTAAGGGCAGGAAGTCTTGCTAAGGTTTGAAAGGACAGGAGCTCATCAAAGAAGTCTAGGTTAGAGCTGAAGTTGATAATCCTCTACAGTTGATGTGATTGTTGAAGCCATGGTTCTTGCCTGTAATGTGGTTTCTGTAATTTCTTTTTTAATAGGTTCATTATTATGAAGATGGTAATGTTCAGCTAGTGAGTCATAAAGATATACAAGATTCCCTAACAGTGTCTGTGAGTAATTAATTCTAAAATAAAATTTAAACAACCCAATACTTCTAAAACTCCGGAACAGTTTTGGAAGTAACATTTTAAGTAATATTTCTGCTTTAGATTAAGTGTTTTCAAATAGATTAAAGATGGGTAAGTAATGGAAATTGATACCTAACCTTTTTTACAGCTTTATTGATATATAATTCACATACCATTCAGTTCACGTAGTTGAAGTGTAAAATTCAGTGTTTTTTAGTATGTTAAGGGGATTGTACAACAATCCACACAGTCTAATTTAGAGCATTTTGTCCTCTAAAAATCCAGTACCATTATCAGTTGCTCCCCATTTCCTACTCCCCACCCCCCACTATCCCTTTCCCCAAACCACTCTCGGGCCTGGGCGACCACAGATTGATTTTCCAACCATGGATTTGCCAATTCTTGGCCTTCCCTATGGAATCCTACAACACATGTTCTTTGGTGACTGGCTTTTTTCACCTAGCATAGTGTTTTCAGGGTTCGTCCATGTGGGAGCATGTATCAGTATTCCGCTCTTTTTTGTTGCCAAATAATATTCCATACACCTCATTTATTTATCCATTTATTAGTTGAACATTTGTGTTGTTTTCTACTTTTTGCTGCTGTGAACCTTCACATACTATTTTTTGTGCAGACATTTGTTGAAATTTCTTTTTAGTACGTACATGGCAGGGGAATTGAGGGGTCATATGGTCTGTGTTTAACCTTTTGAAAAACTGCCAGTGTTTCCGAAGTAGCTGCACCATTTTACATTGCTGTCAGTTGTAAATGAGGTTTCCAGTGTTTCCACATCCTCTCCAAAATTTGTGTCTGTCTTTTTGGTTATAGCCATTCTAGTTGGTGTGAAATGGTATCTCATTGTGGTTTTATTTACATATTCCTGACAGATAATGATAATGAGCATCTTTTTATGTATTTATGGGTCACTTATGTATTGAAAATTTCTATTCAGAACCTTTGCCTATTTCTTGATTGGTATTTTGTGTTTTTATTGTTGAGCTGTAGTTGTTGCTTATGTATTTTGGATACAAATCCGGTATCAGAAAAATGATTTGCAAATATTATCTCCTATTCTATATATCTTTTCACTTTCTTGCTAGCATTATTTGCAGAACAAAAGATTTCAGTTTTTATATAATCTAGGTTTTTTTTCCTTTTGTTACTTACGCTTTTGGTGTATTAATAGAAGCCTTTGCCAAACCCATGGTCATGAAGATTTACCTTGAGTGTTTCCTAAGAATTTTATAGGGTTAGCTCTTAAATTTACATCTCTGATCCTCTTACTTTACTTTTATGTTTGTATTGTTTGCTTTTTTCCCCCCTCTATCTGTTGAGATTATGATTTAATGAAGGTTTTCTGAAGTTCAACTTTCAAATTCAAGAAACTTTGAACTTACTTTTATTTCCCTGCAGAGTTTGTCACACATTCTTTCCATTGCCCATGTAGCTATTTCATGGTAGAATTGCTTTGCCCCAAGGATGTTAATATAATATTAACATGACGTTTTCCTGTAAACATTTGTGTTGTATACCTAAAAGTACTATTCAGTATAATTTAAACATTAACTGCTGATATATAAAATCAGCCATCTTACAAATACTAAGGAAAAATTCATTTGTAATTTAAGTATTTAACATTAAGAAATATGTCTTAATGTGCTAAGCCAAATGCTGCCTGTGAAAAGAAGAAAGCTGTATTTTCTTTTAAAGTTTTCATTAGTACTTAGGTGATTTCAGCTTTTTCCCCCCCTAAGTGGTACTCTCTTTGCAAAATTTGCCAGTAAAAGAAACTTACAAATGTTGTTTTTCCATGAGACCTTGCATTCAGTATAGTTCTATATCATGAGTATATATGCAGTAGTATGTGCTTAACAGGATACTTGGGTCTTACCCTGTTTGGGGAGCTTGACATTGAGCAAAGATTTTTCCTAAGAGACATTTGTCTGCATATATAGACTGGAGTTATAAGAGGTAATTACTGCAGTAAACTAATATGTCAGTTTGTGCTGAGTTTTTTAGGATGTGTTTTTCACTTTATCATATAGGGTTTTCATTGTTTTATTGTTTTTGGACAGAGAAAAATGCACTCATTATAGATACCTAAAAATACATGTATAAATATATTGGCTTGGCCAAAACGTCCGTTCAGTTTTTTCTATAAAATAAGACACATTTTTCATTTTTCACCAATAACTTTTATTGATTTGGATATTTTGAGTATGTCGGCTATCTCCCTCGTGGTATAACGTTGATTGTTCTCAACTAATGTCTCTGTTTGATTGCTGTCAGCTTCAACTGGTCTACCCAACCGTGGAGCATCACCCAGCGGGAAAGCTCCAGCATGAAACTCCGCAAACCACTTTTGACACATTCGATCAGTCACACCACCTTCTCCATACACTGCCAAACCTTTTCTTTTGCATTTCAGTTGTGTTTTTACCTTTCTTAAAATAATAAAGCATAATATGCTGAAAATGTTGCGTATTTTCTTCCATCTTCAGTGTTAAAATAGCAGCTGAAAAATTCACCAGTTTTGATGTTTGTTTTTTTTAATGCACGCTGATACAACAGCTGTCACAATAAAGTCTAACAAAATTGTTTTGAATGAAGTGAAAGACAACTAAGTGGTACTAGAGCCATCCTACGGAAAAAAACAAATGAACATTTTTGGTCAACCCTATATGTAGTTGACTCTTAAACAATGTGGAGATTAGGGGTGCTGAATTTCTTCACAGTTGAAAATCTGCATATAACGTTTTACTCCCCCAAAACTTAATTACTAATAGCCTACTGTTGACCAGAAACCTTACTGATAACACAAATATTTTGTTTGTTATATTTATTACATACTGTATTTTACAGTAAGCTAGAGAAAATGTTAAAATCATAAGAGAAAATACACTCACAGTATTGTATTTATTGAAAAAACTCCAAATATAAGTGGATCCATGCAGTTTCAACCCATGTTGTTCAAGGGTCAACTATAAATAATACACATAAAATAAGGTATTGAGAATTTTATATTTATACTCTTTTATACTACAGAAGTCTAGATTTCCATTAAGTTTACTGTTAACAAAAAATATATGTATATTAGAAGATTTTTTTTAAGATTTTCAGAAAATATTTAAACATAGCAGTAAATTCACCTTGAACTATAAAATATGCTCTTCCTAATTGGTAATATTTTTATAATGTATTATTATGGTGGTAAATATTGTCAGTTACTTTACAATATTTAGATATAGTTATTAGGAATCTATGACTAAATTCTTACCTTTAAAGATTATCTATTAGAATACATGTTGAATGTTATTACATTTTTCAGCAATGTGTATTAAAATTTTTCTTTCATTAACCAGTGAAACACTGAGACCATTCTCATTCTATCGACTTAAAATATTTTTGCCTAGATCCTCTTGGACTTAGAATAATTCTCTTACAGTATTTTCCCTTTATTATAATTTCCATCTGTTATACATTAAATTATACAAATTATTAACCATACATATAATGGCATACCTGTTTAAAAATGGTATTGTTTTAAATTAATATTTTATTGACTTTTGATTTTGTTTTTTTATTCAGAATGAGGTGCAAACAGCAAAAGAATTTATAAAGATTGTAGAAGCTGCAGAAAATGAATATCAGGTATGATTTTTAAAATTATTTTATCTATATTTGCTTATAAATAATGGCACTGAAATTTTAATTTTAGTCATAAACCTGAATTTTTTTTGTTTCACTATAATGAGTCCTTCTTTGTATGTTAGTTTGCTTCTTTGTTTATAGTTCAAGGGCAAACTTGTGAAAGTATAGACAAAGCTCAGAGTAGTGGTCAAAATATGCCAAAGCTTTAAATGCTTATTTTATTTCTGATCAGAAAGGCTAATATAGGAGGTGATTCCCAAAGCATTTGGGTTATATATAGTCTGTTTAAATCATATTTTATTTTGTACTCTGCTTTTTACATTATCAGCTTCTAAACTAGACTTTTGAACATAAGCTTTTAATTTGTGGATAGGACAAATTTTCACTCCTTACAAATAGTAATTTATGAAATTGTTCTGAGTGAATAATAATAGATCCAAAATGAAGGTGCACACGTGTTAACCTTGTTTACAATTTCATTGTATTGAATTTAATTATTCAAAGTGATTATAAGCTTTTTCTTTTAGCTGCTTTTAAACAACTTTTAAAACGATATTTGTGTTTTTATTTGAATGTTAAAAGCAATGAAACAGGCTGCTTAAATACGTGTTTTTTCTAAATCATCTATGTATTTTAGAAATTGTTGTTTTTACTAGAACAGGAACAGAATCACAGAAATGGAGATCACATGGAGAGTTACCAGCAGGGAGGGAGTTGGGGGAGAATAGAGGGAAAGGTACAAGGACTAAGAAGCATAAATGGTAGGCACAAAATAGACTGGAGGCTAAGAATATTATACGAAATGGAAAAGCCAAAGAACTTATATATACATGACCCATGGTCATGAACTAAGGGGGTGGAATGCTGGTGGGAGGGGTAGTGCAGGTCGGAGGGGGATTAAGGGGAGGAAAAATGGGACAACTGTAATAGCATAATCAATAAAATATACTTTAAAAAAAGAAAAAGAAAGAAATTGTTGTTTTTTTATTTCTTTAAACTTTTAACTACTGTTTCTCATAGACTGCCATCAGTGAAAATTATCAGACAATGTCGGACACTACTTTCAAAGCCTTACGTCGACAGTTGCCAGTTACACGCACTAAGATTGATTGGAACAAGATTCTTAGCTACAAGATTGGCAAAGAGATGCAGAACGCATAAGATGAACATTGCATGATCGGATCATTTTAGTGTCTTTGCATTTTTTAAAAAATCATTGCAAAAGTATTCAGAACTGTCAAGCTACCCAGTCAGGTGGGCTGTTGCCATTTAAAAATCACTGTAATTAGTTTGGTTAGAGCACAAAGCTTAGCTAATCAACCATTGATTTTCATTTCTTTTGTTCAAAGAAGATTGAAAATCATTTTAGTTTAAATGTCTTTCACTTTGTGTTATACTTTTCTTACAACGAAGAGATGATTCCTCTAGTTTATGTTAAAAGTTTTTGAAGTGTTTCAAAAATATTTTACTTACCATAACCCTGAAATTGTTGTCTTTTGGTTTATGAAAGTGTGTAACTTTTGATATTTGTCAAGTTCTTTTTAATGGAGTCATTAAGGGACATTCTAGTGAAGGTGGTTGATGGATTTAGCCATATAGATGCTAAAGAAATTGTCTACCTTTTCCGAGCCCTCAAGGGAAAGCATTTTCTATCTCAATTGTGTTTAAAGCTTTCAAGAACGTTATTTAGCTAGCTTAGTGTTTAACTAAACTTTTTTAAACAAGGCAAAGGTCTAATACAGTTTTGAGATTCTGGAATTAAATGAAAAAACATTTCAGAAATGCTTTTAATGCTTTTTTCTTGTGACAGTTACGCAAATTAGCTTGAATTCCATATGTCCCTGAGTTATTTTTATCATAAAGCCACAAATGTATTATAACAAGGCAAATTGTAATATATATAACCTGAACTCATGACTATGTCTCAGTTGATTTTTTTTTCTTTGATTGAAAAGTACTGAAATACAATGTGACATTAAAATGAAAATTTTCATATTTATTTGAGTAGAAGATCACTTACCAGTGAGTCACATGTTATTTTAAAATACTTTCTTTAAATATTGTGATTCTTAACTGGTTATAAATTAGAAAAGCTGGGAGTACATAAATGCGCAGTTATAGTCTCAATTTTTTCCATCTTCCTGGGCATCATATGCATGTTTGTAATACTTTTTAAAAATACATTTCCTGATGCGGGAATTTCAAGCCCGTTTTGAATGTTAATATTTACTGTGGGGAGCGGAGCGGGTTATGGTTTCCATCGAGCAAGTGTCACTTATGACCCTTCAGCGGAACCCTTTCCTCACACGCTCCTGCAGGTGTTGGCCTGGAAGTGGTTTTTTTTAAAGCATCACTTTTATTATGTACAATAAAATATTTCATTAGCTTGAATTGTATAGATTTTAAAAAATTTCCTCAATGAAAAGCATGTTATTTAATTTCTTTTTAAAAATCACTGTTGGGCTTTGAGCGCATTGAAAATATAATAATGAAATTGTGAAAATTTTGATTAAATTGTTTTCTCTAGTTTTAAAATACAAGTTTTGCCATATTGGGATTCCTAAAGAAAATGACTTGGCAAATTTAAGACTTTTTCAGTAGTTCACAGTGGTGACTGTGAACTAAATACTAGACAAATCTTTAATTAGCTCGGTTGTATCAATTGGGCTGTGGTGAGTTTGTATTTCCTAAAGGTCAATTGCTTCAGGTCTGTTTTATGATCTAGAATGCTTTCTTGAAAATACATCCTACTATTTTTAAGGTGATGTGCATGTGAAAGGTAATATTTATCAAAAGTAATTCAGAACATACTTTGAAATAATTGTGCAATAGTCTCTTATGGTCTAAGATTAGCATTTTATTAAGTATAAGAATGGAAACGCAGCATAACTGAAAGCTCAGAGTTGTAGTTTTGCTTGGACACATAATGTCTGTTGAATAGGCTGAAGTGTGGAGGCAGACAGTATCAGGGAGAACAGTTAGGAGGCTATTTCAATAATTTAGTTGAGAAAATGTTGACTTGGCCTGAGGTCTCATAGCTGTAGGCTATAGAGATGGTGACTTCCGGATATGTGTTAAAGGTAAAATCAAGATTTGCCAAAAGACTGGTTATGGAATATGAGATAAAGACAATACTGGGGGTTTGAGGGCTGAAAAATTAGGGAAGAATGGGATAGGAGGGACTGGCCAGGAGCTTGATTTAAGATTTCAAGGGGAAGTACCATGTAGCAGTTATATACTGGAGGCTTTGGGTAGAGGAGTGTCCCGAGTTGGAATGGAAAACATAGTTTGAAAGACTCCTCAAGGCTAGTGATAATGAATTTGAAGTAAGACCAGTAAGTATAGCTATTTTCTTCAGCCATATAAAGTTGTTTGGGTACAGGCATAGAGTAGATAAATTGAATTTAACCAAGGTAGTAGTTTTGCCAAGAGAATATGACTGACCACATGGGAAAGGGAGCACGATTATAATGATAGTCTGTGGAATTTAAGCCAGGTAAGCAGAGAAGTGAAGGCTTGACAGGAAGGGAAAGATAATGACAGTTGTGGCACAATCCATGGATTGTTAGCATAAGAAATGTCCAAACCTGTAAATTTTTGTAAGATTTTATTTGAACCAAACTGATGACAGACAGTTGCCAGGAACAGGATCTAAAAACGTCCAGAGAATGGCAGTCTGCAGTTACTTTTATGCATTTGAGATTAAGGAGGGAACCTTAAGGAAAAATACATGAAGACAGGAGAAAGCAGGGTGGGACTGGCTAGTTAAGATCTCTTGAGGGCGGTTATTATTTCTGGTACTTCAAAGGTTTGTTACCCTAGTAGATGCACAAGGAAAATGGACAGGGCTTGTTTAAGAACCTCTCTCACTAAGGAAGTTATAGGCCTGGGCGTGACCACCCACCATGACCTGCCCAGTTAGGAATTTATGATTTATTACAGAAACCCTTTTTCGTCCATGGTATGTTTAGAGTTGGGATACTAAAAGGAATGATCTAGAAATGTAGGAAGTGGCAGCTAGAGTGTGTGCTTCAGAATGAGATTTTGAGGAGTTAAAGTTACTAGTAACAAGAATGACCAAAAGAGTGATTGGCTGAGGTGAAGAGAGGAGAGGGAGTCAAGCAACTGTGGAGCTGGAGGCTTGGGTTGCTGAGGATACTGAATTACGATAGAGGTAAGTGTTCTGATATGAGTGCTGCTTTTGTAGACTATACCTGGATATATACATTTATAATACATTTGTATGAATTAGATGAATATGTGACACAGATACTCATGAGGCTTTTCCTCAGTCAGGATTTTGGAAACTAAAGTGAAAACAGGAGCATTCAGTGAAAGATGTCCTAGAAGTTTTGGTTCATTACAAATGTTTCCTTTTTGATTTTTAGAAAAAACATCAATTTGTTGTTCCACTTATGCATTCATTTACAACTGTTCTTGAAAAGTGAAGTTCTTAGGAAAGTAATTAAGGACAATTGTAGGTAATTCCATACAGCATTTGGGTGGCCCTTTCTGTGGTTAAAGTCATTTTTAACTTCATACTGCCACCAAGATCCTTTGAAAAGATCTTTCATACTGATAGTCAGTTTGTACCTTTGCCAGCTAGTGAGTGTAAAATACTGTCATATTTTGCCAGCCATTAACATGGGTGTTATGTGTAATGCATGCATGTTATGAAACATCCTGAGAAGAGTGTGTATTTCTGTGTACTTCTCTATGGTAGATTATTTAAAAGCAGAGTGACAGTGTACTTTTATTCCTAAATTATACTGCTTTTGGCCTTGAAACAAACCTTTTAGGCAAAACCTTTTTGTATAGGCATTTTCAAATTTGACATCGTGTTATGCAAAATCTGTTGGAGAATATGCAAAATATTCACCAATTAAAATTAAATAGCCAGTTAAACTTTTAAGGTCTAATTGGTATTAGAAACTAATGTCAGGTCATTCGAGATTAATCACACTGTGTTCAGAAGATGATTCCAGCACTGTGGAGTCAGGAAAATATAAAACTGTTTCTTAAAGGTGTCTACAAAGAACTCATAGGACTACAAAGCAGTGTTTTCCAAACTTTTTCACATTACAACATACATAGAAAATGACATTTGTAAGGCACTCTGAGGCATGATAGTGAAAAGCTAAGAAAATTCCTTGGCGAGTGGAATAGGGAAACAGAGCTGAGCACAATGGCTGAGCAGCTTACAGCCAGGCACAGGTTGTCTCCAGGGGGAAGGCCCCACGAGTGCCTGGCAGGGGGCATAACTGGGAAAAAACAAGGCCCTTACCCCCAGGGTGACCTTTCCTCCCTGAAGATAACATCTAGGGGATAAATAACATCCAGGCCTCATTTGTGTTTCAACTCTTAAGCCCAGGAAAGCAGCAAAACCAGGTGGGTGATGCCAGAACCAACTGCAATGACTAAAGACCTGCCCTGTCACTGACCAATCAGTGGGAACCATGACTGTGGAAGGTCACACCCAGAGAACTGATGAATATACTGCTGAAATGCTCCCCTGTGACCTCCCCTAAGATTCCCACCTGCAAGAAAGAAAACCCTCAAGACGAAGGACCCAGGGTGGGCGTGCTTCCCCCACTGGGGAGCAGCCAGCACCATTGCCTTTCCTTTTTTCTTACCCCCGCTGCCCCCACTTCTTCCTTCCCAGGCAGGCGTCTCCTAAACTAAGGTAATGAGCAGCTGGCAGCTTGTCCCAGGATGATCCCTAGCACCTATTCCTAAAGTCCCCTTTTCTCTGACTTCCCAGTGAACTAAGGCAGCCCAGGCTGCCCCATTGCTGCTTCTACCCTAGGCCGTCCCTTGTTTCAGTGTCCCCAGCTTTAATAGCCATCTGGATTTGTGTTGTGAAATCTTTCCTACACAAAGTCAAGAACCTGCACCCCAGAGCTGGTCCTCGGCAGCCATGCTCAGGGCCAGGGCCCTGTCTGGTGCAAGATGAGGCTACTTGCCCAGTGCCTGACTGGTTGAGGGGGATCAGTATCTAGGCACACCTTGGGCCTATTTAGGAAGGCGTGCCATGGAGAACACACATATGAAAGACTTTAAGATTGTTTACAAGGTTACAAGGAAAGCCTAACTTACCTAATGTAACTTTTAAAAGGATGTCAGGCCAAGTAAGGTTTCCTGAAAAGGATGAGATAAACTACTGCAGCACCCTAATATTTTTGTAAGTATGCACATATGTAACTGGTAGGCTGGAAATTCTGTTTTATCTCAATGAAGCATCAAAGATTTCTAGTCCAACTCCCTCAGATGCGTCATGGTTCAATAGTACTCAGTTGAAAATTTAATTTTTTTTAAATACATGTCACAGTACAAAATCAAATATGACACTAAATCATTTTTATCCCTAGTTTTGGTATAACCTAAGAAAGGTGTACTTGTTAGTTTTAAATATACTATGTTAAAAACTATCAATTTTCATTGCAGTGTGACTATCAGACACTGACTAAAAAGCATACATACCAACGTTTTATCAGCCATTCGTTATAAAGTCTTCACTCAGCTTGTAGGACTCCATGAAGTTAAAGCTCATTGAATTAATAGAAGACTTAAGGAAACAAAGCTGGTATGCCTGAGATGACTTCTTGGGGAAATTTGTAAAATGCCCGACTCTTAAACCGAATAAATATCCAAAGAGCTCTTACTAAAAGGATACCAACCCAAGCCCAGAAGTCTTGTTGACTAAACAGTAAAAATTACTGGTTTCCTCTCTGCTTAAAGTTATGTGCTGCTAAACTGCTGAGTAGAATCTAAACACTGATCCAGGTCTCACCAGACCTCTACCTGAAGGTAAGGGCTTCCTTCTTGTCTCAGAAGTATACTGAAGAAAAATACCAAGAACCTGTAGCTTGCTGAAGTATAAATTAGACACTTAGAGAAGATTGATTATTTTAGAATGCACAGGAAAATATAGAACATCAGTGTTCCAGGACACTGAAAAGATCTCAAATGAAGAAGAGGCAAAATTAAAAAAAAAAAAAAAATTCATGCTCATGTACACTCGTTTTCCCCTTGCTTTGGGGCTTTATGGTGGAGAAAGACAAAGTAAATTTCATGACAGAGAGTTGTTATGTCAAAAACCTACACCAATCTAAATGTCCATCAACAGAATGAATGCAGATACTGTAGTTTAACATTGGGATAGCACAGCTTTTAAAAACTCATGAGCTGGAGCTTCATGTAACAATGTACTCAAATGTTGAGAGAAAAAACTTGCAGAAAGGTAAGTACTGTATAATACTTTAAGCTTTGTGCTAATAGCAAGTGTATAAGACATGCAATGGAGTTTTTACAAAATCGCAATATAGGTGGGGAAGAACAGAGGAATGGGATTGGGGAGCAGAGGGATTCAATTGTATCTGTAAGAATGTATTTCTTAAAATCGGTGATATGTACACAGGTGTTCATTAAAACATTCTCAGGTTTTTTATGTCTGATACGTTCTGCAAATTAAAATAACACAGTTTATGCCAGCATGTTTGTAACGCAGAAGGCAGTAATATACAAAAAGTCAGACCCGTATTTTACAGTGAATATTATTCAGCTCCGTATACAGATTATTTCTGTTACAGAAAGCATCCTGTGTTGTAGAAAAAGATGGAAATCTATTATATGAAAGTAGCATAACCTTAAATAAGAATAGCACCAAAAGGAAAACTTGAAAATTCTCTGTAAAATTAAGCAAAAAATCTTAATACAGTAATAACCAAAATAAACTATATTATTACCAAGTAGAATTTATCACTGAAATACAGTAATTGTTCCTTGTTAGCAAATCTAATAATGTAGCTCACTACATTAGCATATTAAAGGAAACGTGATTCTCAGAAAATACCATTAAAACATTTCATAATTTTGTACTCTGTTCTGATTTTAAACACAGCATCTTAGAAATCAGTAGGTTAAAGATGAATTACTTTACAAATAGTGTTGGGAAAACAGGGTAGCCAGCTGGGGAAAAAAGTTAAACTGGATCCATACCTCACATCTTCCACCAAGTTAAAATTAGACCCAAGATTTAATGGTATAAAGTTCTTGAAGAAATCATGCTAATAATTTTTAAATAATTTCAGAGTATTAGAAGACCTTTCTAAGACCTCAGATTCCATACAATAAAGATTAACGTATTTGACTTAACAAAAATCAAGATTTTCTATATGCTTTAGAATGCTCTAAGCAAAGACAGATGCCCCACAGGAGAAAAAATGCAACTTGATAAATGGTTCATTTTCTTAATGTCTAATTTATTGAGGAACTGGAGAGTTAAAGATTTCAGCCTTCGTTGATAGTCTTAGGTGATTAATGCATGTGGAAAGCTGTTATTCCAGGAACTGGAATGCATGACCAGTGACTCCAGGAGGTCACAAGCAATTCAACCTTTGTGCCCCTGGGTGTCTGCAAGCCATGGAGGTGGATGGTATCTGAGCCATCATGTTCCAGGGAGGGAACACCCTGATGCAGAAAAAGAATTGTTGATTAACAGCGAAGTACTAGGCAAGTCATCTCAGGACTGTAACTCTTACTCAGTCTTTTCCCCAAACCCCTTACTTACCCTTCCTTCTTATAAAAAGGTTGGCTTGAAATGAGATGTTAGGACAGTTTTTGAGGATACATAACCCACCGTCTTCTCAGATTGCCAGCCATCTGAATAAAGGCACCCATAAAGATTCAGTCCTGATCTCTACTTACACGTTCTGGTAGTGACAGGCAGCATGAACACCGGCTTTTCTGGTTTCATACTGAGCACCTGCGACACAATTAAGATTCTAATAGAAAATTGAAAAGCAGATCTTAGGAAGCCTTAGCCCCTGATATGATGGAGAGCCTTACCAGTCTTGAACTGCCTAATCAGTCTTTGAGAAATAAACTTGTGTCTTGTTTAAGCCACTGCTGCTTTGGCCTTTCCCCCCTCCTTTGGATCCCTCACTTTTGCTTCTCATCCTGCAGAAATAAATCTCTATCCGGTTTAAGCCACTGCTGTTTTGTTTCTTGTCACCTGCAACTTAACCTAATCCTAGAAGGTAGAGAGAATCCCCTTCCATCTTTAAAAAAAAAAAAAAAAAAATCCAGACTGGCTAAAGATCTAGCCAGACTATACAGTGAATGTTTTTGGAACTAATAATCTTGAGCTTAAAAAAACAAACAAAACTCCCTAAGAAACAGTCAAAACTCATAAGTCATAAAGGAAAAGATTGACAGATCTCTCCTCCCAAAACATTTAACATGTTCAATCACAGAAGGAACTGTCAGTAGTGATTACAAACTTTTTCTCTTCAGCACTGTTTGGTGTTGAAGATCCTGTACTCGGGTATATTTTGTTTCAGGCATCTTTTGTGGTCAGAAATGTTATCACTACGTGTCTCACTGAGTGCTTCAAAATTCTGCTAAAAGGAAAAGCAGTTTGTGTTTCTGAGCGTGTTTGAGTGGGATGACTTATTTTTGAAATTTTTACCAGAGAAGTGGCTAATATGGCAGTTCCAGAGAGAAGCCAGCAGGTGTCGCTGTTTTCATTTAAGGCTTACGGCAGTTTCAGACACTGAAAGGCTGAAATGAGGCCACCATTTGCTATGTCTGACCTTGTGGAACACCTGGGCTTGTCATGACTTGGCGGTTGGTTACTCAGCAGGAGGACATTGCTGGTTCTGGGGGAAAAAAATTTCATAGCATCCTAGGAAAGAGCCCTTATGATGTGGACATTTTCTCTCTCTCAGAAATACTTAATAATAAATCAGGGTAGTGCCCACTAACACTTGTAGAAAAATTTGGGTATATTTAAGCCAATAGTACAGTGTTAACTATTTTTGAAGTCAAGGAATCATTTGAAAATCTGAAGAATGCTATGATGCTTCTTAGAAAAATGCATGCGTGTCTGCACATACATACCTACCAATCTCTCTTAGCACACACATACTTCTTCATACAGTTTAAGGGAGCTCATGGCCCCTATAACCTAGTATCTCCTGATCTAGGTAATGTTCAGACATATTTTATAGAAAAATACATTTTTGCAGAACCCCACTGTTGGGGTTAAATTATTCTTTTAAGATTATTTATTTATTTATTTATTTATTTATTTTTAGAGAGAGGGTAAGGGAGGGAGAAAGAGAGGGAGAGAAACATCGATTGGTTGCCTCTCACACACCCCAAACTGGGAACCTGGTCCACAACCCAGGCCTGTGCCCCGACTGGGGATCAAACTGGCGACCTTTGGTTCTCAGGCTAGCACTCAACCCACTGAGCCACACCAGCCAGGGCAAAAAAATTTTTTTAATCATTTTTATTATTTTTAAATCCGAGTTTATTTTACAGAGTTTTCCTCCAACTCTTCCCAGTGCCATACACTGTTTTAGGCACTTAAGAGTGTGAATATAAATCAGACAGTGAAATTCTACTTGCTAGGGGAAAGACAGGCACTCAGCATGTCAACAAGAAAATGCCAGATAGGGATAAGTGTGTGAGGGAAACAAGACGGAAAAGGCCTCTCTGAAGAGATGGCATGTAAACTAATAAGTGAGACAGCATAGGGACTTAGGCCCTAGAATAGAAAAGACCAGGTGGTCAGAAGGAACTCAGGCAAAAATGTCACCACCCACACCCCTCCCACTTCCTACTCAAAAACTAGAGGTAGCCGATTCTACCTCCCGTCTGCCTACTTAAACTACTGACCTGCCTGCACTGTTTATCAAGGTTGACCGCTATAGGATCTTAGGGCGGTGGTAATGAGCGGCCTGCCATCTTACCCCACATCTCGGGCACAAACACAGTCACCAGGCAACACAGCTGGCAAAGGAAGTCTCCCAAGCCTGAAATGGAAAAGTGCACAAAGCTGCCAAGCACAGCCAGCCCCACCCCAACCCCCAAACAAGCTCAGAGGATCCAGCTTTCTTCTGTGCTGCCTCCCTTGTGCCTGAGCAAAAGCTAAGTACAACCTGTCTGGAAATTTCTCTGGGGTTTCCTCTCAGTTCCTATCTTGGGGAACCCAAGAACTCTAACGCTGGTAATGAAAGGAGTCAAAAACACTCAGGTAAGAAAATTTGTAGCAAGGGAATAGCGCCCGCAAAGGTCCCTAGTACAGAATGAACCTGGCTGGATGTCCAAGTCCATTGGACTAGAGCCATGTCCATTTTCCTCAATTCCTTCCCTTCTCTTACCCCACATCCAACTGACAGCAAGCCCTGCCAGTTTGACTTCCAAAATACACCTTAGGTCCACTTCTGTCAACTGCAATGTCATTGCTCTAATACAAAACACCTAGACTGTGGAAACTGGTTTTCTGCTTCTACCCTTGTTTCTTTCCGAACCATTTCCTATAGCTACAGTAGAGTGATCTTTTATACTGCATACCTTGTCATTTCCCTTCCCTACTTAAAAGTTCTCAACTCCCCTTGTTAACAAGACCCCTGCCTGCCCAAGTCTCACATCCTCCCTCTCTTTTATTCCCCTTTTGGTTTCTAGGCGCTGGCCTCCGCTCCGTTCCTGGAATGCATTAAGTGCTCTCTACCGCAGGGCAGTGTACAGGCCGGTCCTTCTTCCCAGCTTCTCCCTTAAACCCACTTCCCCACCTCAGTCTTCACGTGACTTGCATTTTCTATTCTTTAGGTCTCAAATCAAATATCAGCTCCTGATGTCTTTCCCGAATGATTAGCTCAAGTAGTTTTTCCTGCTTCCTCCACCCAAGTTATTTACTAACCAGTCTAGCAATTTATTCCATTCATATTATTTAAAACAATCTCTCATTATCTTGTATATTTCTTTGATGGGGTAATATTTGAAGTATTGATTACTTTGTATCTTCATGTTTCTTCACCCCTCCTTCACCAAATCTTATTCAGACCAGAAGATGCAAAGCAACAACTGCCTAAGGGGACAGAGAGCAAACTGGGAACAAGGAGAAATAAAGTCTTGAATTTTACATTCAAAGCCTGGGTCTCAGAGTTGTACGACAACAGCAAATACATTGAAAGTATATTGTGTTAGCCAGATTTTCATCCTGTAAATCCTGTGTGTGTGTTTGTGTAGGTGGATGTTGGTGAGGACAAACCAGCTGAGGTGGACAGTAAGACAGAAACGTGAAAAAACGTGACTTAAGTGCCATGTGGAAGACCCTGCACCCTGTTCCTTACTCTTGTACAGTGAGTCATGCTTTCAGCAGGAAGTCACCTGACCAACAGCAGCTCAGACCAGGGGTCCACACGCTACGATGATGGCCCAAATGTAGCCCATTGCCAGGCCTTGTGCAGCAGCAAAACTAAGAAGAGTTTTTAGATTATTAAATGGTTGGAAAAAATAAAAAGATAACATATAAAAGGCCCTTTAAAGTATGCCATGCACTGCTCTAAGTCTTTGTACTTGTTAGCTCATTTAATTGATACAACCCTATGTAGTAGGTATTATTACTCATGTTGTAGATGAGAAAACTGAAGCTTCTGGATGGGTTCAGTAAACAGTCAAAGATCATACAGCTAATGGTGGTTCAGCTGGAAGTCAAACCCAGGGGACCTGCATTGTACTTAGTTATTATACAGGATCCACCACAAATAATGCCCCATTTTTCTTACAGAATTATAAGCATGTTAATTCTGTAACATAAATATATCACACTCAAGCATAACTTGTAACATTTTAGGTAAAATATTCAAATTAAAACTATAAATTATTATACCCATATTACTACCCTACCAACAATACTCAAGCAAGTGTTACTTCTACCAGACCCTGTATTTTGAATTTTGTCAGTAAAACAAAAAAAAAGAAAATTGTGGAAATTTGTTTTTTCCTTCACATATAAGTACTTACAAAATAGCTTTTATTTAGCTTCTCAGCCTACAAAGCTACAATATTTACTACCTGGTCCCTTACAGAAAATGTTTGCAGAACCCTGATTTACACCATAAAGACACTTACTATTTGTTGAAGAGTTCTAGATGTAGGTGATTCCAGGGTTAGTTCAGCAACTCAGGAAGAACATCAAGGACATAGCTTTTTTCCATTCCTTTGCTCCATCATTTGTAACATGTGGTTTTTATGTTGTTTCTTTGGTCTTCTCATGGTCACAAAATGACAGCTGCACCTCTAAGCTTTGTGGCTGATAAGGAGAAATAAATTTCCCTTATCAAAAATGAGACATCTCAACCAGTGTGGAATAGATACTGACAACAAAAGACCAGGATTAGACAACTGCACAATATTACCCAGGCCCACGTAAACCAGATAGAAACTGAGAGGTAGGTAAGATCTCCTCATATAATAGTAAAGTACAGCATAATCCCAGGGTTTAGAATTAATGCTTGTGAAAAACAAGGGGCAGATGATAGGATGCTACTGTATATGTAGAGAACCCTAAAGATTCCACCAGAAACTACTAGAACTGATCAATGAATTCAGTAAAGTAGTAGGATACATAACAAATATTCAGAAATTCATTGCATTTTTATATACGAATAATGAAATATCAGAAAAAACTAAGAAAACAATCCCATGAACAATTGCATTAAAAAAAGTACCTAGGAGTAAATATAACTCAGAAAATTATAAGACACTGAAGAAATTGAGGAAGATATAAATTAATGGAAGCAGACACCATGCTCACGTATAGGGAGAATTAACATCATAAAAATGTTCATACTACTCCCCATAGATTCAATGCAATCCCTATGAAAATACTATTGGCATTTTACACAGAACTAGAACAAAAAACTTATATGGAACCACAAGAGACTTTGAACAGCATAGCAATCTTGAGAAAAAGGAACAAAGTTGGAGGTATCACACTACCTGACATCAAATTATACTATAAGACTATAACAATCAAAACAGCATGATATTGGCATTAAAAAAAAACAGACATATAGATCAATGCAAAAGAACAGAGAGCCCAGAAATAAACCCACATGTATATGGTCAATTAATATATGACAAAGGAGGCAAGAACATACAATGGGATAAAGATAGTCTATTCAATAATGGTGTTGGGAAAATTGGACGGATACGTGCAAAAAAAATTTAAACTAGACCACCTCCTTAAACCATATACAAGAATAAACAAAGTGGATTAAAGACTTAAATGTAAGGCTCAAAACCATAGAACTCCTAGAAGAAAACATAGGCAGTTAAGTTGCTGACATTTCTCTTAGCAATATTTATTTTTATATATGTCCTTGGGGAAACAAAACAAAACTAAACAAACAAAAAAACAACACAAATGATCGTTGGCTTTGTAGCTCAGTTGGTTAGAGCATCGTCTCAATATGCCAAGGTTGTGAGTTCAATCCTTGGTCAGGGCATATACAAGAATCAACCAATGAATTCATGGGTAAGCGGAACAACAAATTGATGTTTCTCTTTCTATCTCTCTTTCTCTTTCTCTCTCTAAAAATAAATAAATAAATAAAAAGTTTTAAATACACAAGTGGGACTATACCAAACTAAAAAGTTTTTGCACAGCAAAGGAAACCATCAACAAAATAAAAAATAATAATAATAACCTACTGAATTGGAGAAGATATTTGTCAATGATACACCCAATAATATCCAAAATTTATACAGAACTCATACAACTCAACACCAAAATAACAAAGATTCCAATTACAAAATGGGCAAAGGACCTGAAGAGACACTTCTCCAAAGAGGATGTACAGATGGCCAATAGACATGTGAAAAGATGCTCAAGGTCACTAATCATCAGAGAAATGCAAATTAAAACGACCATGAGACACTACCTCATACCTGTCAGAATGGCTATCATCAATAAATTAACAGACAACAAGTGTTGGTGAGGATGTGGAGAAAAGGGAATCCTAGTGCACTGTTGGTGGGAATGGAGCAGCCACTGTGGAAAGCAGTATGGAGGCTCCTCAAAAAATTAAAAAATGAAACTGCCTTAAGACCCAGTGATTCCTCTTTTGGAAACACCCTATTGGAAGAAACCCAAAACACTAATTCGAAAGAATTCATACACCCCTATGTTCATTTCAGCATTATTTACAATAGCAGAGACCTGGAAGCCACAGGTGCTCATCAATGGACAAATGGATAAAAAAGACTGTGGCACATATAAAACGGAATATTGCTTAACTATGGAAAAGAATGAAATCTTACAGTTTGTGACAATATGAATGGACCTAGAGGCTACTATGCTCCGTGAAATAAGACAGAGAAAAACAAGTATGATATTACATGTATTTAGAATCTAAAGAGCAAAATAAACTGAAATTGAAACAGATTCACAGATACGGAGAACAGACTAAACTGGTAGTTACCAGAAGGAAAGGGGTTGGGGGGCTGAGTGAGGCAGGAAAGTTAGAATCGGGAACAAAGGCCTCAAGCCCTAGCCCTCCTCCTTTCCATCTTGGCTGGAACGTTGCAAAAGCAGCCTTCACTAGCCACCTGTTCCCCACTTCTCCTCCCCCCGCCATTTCCTGTAATTGAGAGGATCAAAAAAGAAAAGATATTGCTGTCTGAGGAGTAGGGATGAGAATGAGCCACATCAGCAGTCCCCACCAGGATCAGAAGCCCAGGACCCCCCTGGACAACATTTAATAAAAACCTCCCACCCAAACCCCATTGGTGCATCTGTTCTCCAAGGTCACCCTCTCCCTTCTTGAGTTCATACTATCACTTTAATAAATTTACCATGCTTGCTAACTCTTTCTGTCATACTCAATCATTCTTTCTTGGGTTGTGACAAGAACCTGGATCAGTTGAGGCCTCCCTTGGCCTCCCCGGGTGCTGCCTGGCATCAAAGGGATAAAAAGTGAGGATGGGTAGTCACAAAGTAGTCCCAGGATTATATAATTTAGCATGGGGAATGTAGTCAAAATATTGTGATGACTATTTGCAGTGGAGATTGGGTACTTGAAATATGTGATTGGCCACTATACTGTACGCCTGAAACCAATAAAAAATAATGTTGAAAATAAACTGTAAATAAATAATAACATTTATAAATAAATATATAAATAAAACTATTTTTAAAGGAGAAAAATTCTGAAAGTGACCAAATTAACCTGGATTTCACTGGAAATTAATCTGAATGTGATACTGATTAAGTTGTTAAAGATAATAAAGCCAGCCACAAGGGGGTAGGTAGCTTTGTCTTGTCCACTGCTGTGGCGGACGCTGATCACCAACTCAAAATGCTTCCTTCTTTCCCCCCCTTCCTTTGTCCTTCCCTTTTTACCACCTTTTGTCTTTCCCCCTCTCCCTCCCTTCCCTCTTTTCCCCTAACAGTCCCCCAGGTATGCTGGGACTGGCAATATGCCTGGCTAAGATACACATTCACTCAGTTCTTTTGGAACCAGGGGCAGCCATGTGATGAGATGTAAACAGAAGTAGCTGGGTGGGGCTTTGGGAAATGGTCTTTAAAAGAAACCAGCTCTTCTGATTTGCTCTCCTTGGACCTTTGTCTTCTGCCCTTCTTCCTCCCTGGAATGTAGACCTATGTCCTGAAGATGAGGCTGCCATCTCACAGCCATGGGGGTAAAAGCTGCTCACTGTACCAGAAGCAGAGCCGAGCACCCCGCAGAAGGAACCTGAAGTTTGGTGATTTCCTTGAGCAGCTGCACGAGCCCTAGACACTAAACTTCTTGTATGTGAAAAAAAAAGATCCTCTCTGACCCCCTGTATGGTTAAACTATTTTATTTAGATTTTCTGTTATATTAGCTGAACACAGTCTAAATGAAAATCTGAATCCCCAGCTCCTAAAATGGGACCGCTGTTGAGGGTTCTCAATAATCATTTATAGAATGAATCAAATGTAAAGCCTTATGCCATAGGGCTTATGGTGATAGAGGATTTTGTAGAAGGTAGATAGGCACGAGCAGAGTAGGAACAACAGGCCAGGTGCAGAAAGTCACTAGGGCAGGGAGCCCTGGGCGCATAGCAACAGGCAAAACTACAAGCCCTTATATGACCACCCCTTAAGCATTAACCTCTGGAGATGACATTTGGGCCTCAGCTGTGTTTCAGCTTCAGGCCCAGAGAACCAGCAAAATCAGTTGGACCAGCTGCACTGGCTAATGACCCCCTGCCCTTGCACCAACCAATCAGTGGACACCACAACCCTGAGCAGGCACATCTGAAAAACTGATGAATATTCTATTGAGATCCTCTTGTGAGACCTCCAGATAAAAGCCCTTAAGGCAGAGACCTCATGCATGCTCTCTTTCTTTTTTTCCAGAGCACACCTGTTTATCCTTCAAGGCACATCTCTCTCTCACCCTCTCTCTCTCTCTCCCCCTCCCTCTCCCCCCTAAGCTCCAAAGGCCCTTCTTTTGCGTCTGTAACTCATATCCTGAGCCCATTTCTTCTATGACTCAGTTCTTCTACCTCTGTGACTTTCTCTTACAGTTTGAGTCTTAGCTCTGAAATCTTTCTTAGCCAGAACTCAAGTACTGAGGTTGCTGAACTGAGGTCTAATACCTGGTGCCCTTTCACTGCCAACAGTTTTAAGATGATGACAAGAACCAGAGAACGCCTTGCCATCTTTGTGAACAGCTCTCCTGGAGTACAAATTAGCACAGTATGAAAACCACCTCAGAAATCATGCAAATGGGGTATTGTCCAGATCATCCCAAATATGTGTACTTCAGTTTTTCATGATTATCACATACATGAAAAAACTTAATTCACAAGTTCTTCTAAAGGTTCTTTAAAAGCCCACAATATTCTCCAAGAATATTTTACTCTGAGATATAATGTCCAGAAGAGCAATGTGACTCCGAGATTTTCAGTCACAAAGAGGTGGCCACACAATCCATGAAAGGTAGGTACTTTTTAAATTTAAACATAGGCATACAAGTATTACAGCTTATTTTTATTAGGTACTCTTAAAAGCAACCCTTTCACCCTAGCTGGGTTAGGCTTAGTTGGTTGGAGTGTTGTCCTGTGCACCAAAATGTTGCAGGTTTGATTCCTAGTCAGGACGCATTCCTAGGTTGTGGGTTTGATCCCTATTTGAGGTGTGTACCGGAGGCAACCAATTGATGTTTCTCTCTCCCTCTATCACTCTATCTCCCTTTCTCTCTCTTTAAAGTCAGCAAAAGTATCTTTGGATAAGGATTTTAAAAAAATTTTTTTAAAGCACCACTATCTACCCCCTCGGGGCACCTATGAATATCTACAAGAAACAAGCTGGTATACAAGTCATTCAGCAAATAAACCAATTATCTTAAGGAGTTTAGTGAAAGAAATATGGGGATTTCCTTTAAAAATGATGAAGGTGTGTAGAAAGAGTATGAGTATATCATGATTATTGTTTATGGTCTTCCACCCCTCTTGCCCTCCTGCAGCCCACCTGTCCTAGGATGTAAGCTCCACAGGGGCAGGGATCTATGTCTTGTTCAATGTAGCCCATACACCTAGAACATTGACCAGCACTCAATAAATACCTGGTGATAAAAGAACAAACAAACTGGAACAGAAGGTGGTGTAAATGCATATTGTAGAGCCAGCAGTCCCTAAAGGTTTGGTGTTTGAAGTATAAGAATAGATGATTTCATCCATGGAACAAGAATACTTTCTATTCTAAATTATGAAATATATAGAAATATTCCTAGAAGCATTTTAATAAAACTATCCATACTGTAAGTCTCACTTTCACCCATACTTATCTGAATTGACTTTGTTTGCTTATCTTCCATCTACCCTTATGACTGTTGAGAGCGATGCTCTAACCTTACAAGTATACATGCTACAGTCTTTCCTATAAGCCAGCCTCTAGCCTTTGTCATTAACCAGAGGTACGTTCACTGGTGCTGTATTTTAGTTCTATTTTTCAAAATCTCAGAGCTAAAGAAAATTTAGAGCCTGGATTTGAATTTGAATTTGAATTTGAACTTGATTTAGAGTGCAAACTGTGCCAGCTGTCACAAGTGATACTCTAACCTTACAAGTATCTGCGCTGTAGTCTTTCCTGTAAGCCACCCTCTAGCCTTCGCCATAGACTGGAGGCACTGGGCCACCTGTACACCACCAGCCCTATAGACAACACTTGCATCAAGGAATAACAGTGAATCAACACAAGTGCTATACTATTCACTCAGCTTTTATTAATGTAGGCTCAGTCCAAATCTATAATAACCCAATAGCAATAATAATCACTCAGAAACAATCAGCAATAACATCACACAAGAGACTCATGGGATAACAAATTGAAGTCCCAAGAGTCTAGATCAGGTCCAGGTCTGGGAGACAGGTGGAATGTGTCTTGCAAAGTGGAGTCTACGGATGCTTCAGAATCAACTAGAGCAGGGTCGATCGGAGCAGTGGAGCATCTCTTGGCAATGTCAGCTCCTCTGCTGTCTCAGCTGCCTGTTCAAAGGCTTTTGCTTTCATACTTTTGTATGATGCAGTGTCGCATCAACCTCTGTTTAACTTGCATTGTTTTGTGCCACCTCAATAAGCACATGTACAATTATGTCACTCGACTGCACATGCTCTGAGAGGGTAGTCTATGTTGCTCTTCTGTGCATGCTCTGAGGGGATGATGTTACCCTTCAGATAGCACGTGTTGTCTCCCATGTTGAAAATTGTCTTGAACAATTTTCAAGACACTGGACATAAAGCAATAAAGGACAATGATTCCCTAAGGGTTGAGAAACAAATGAAATGAGCCCTACAGTTGTCCCAGCCTATTGCCTTGAGAGAATTTCCAGGACACAGTGCATGGAAGGGAGACTGGGGCAGACCCTGTCACTCTGAATTGAGGAGATATTGCTGAGAGTGTGGGGAAACCAAGACAGCTGGAATCACAGGAAAGAGTGCTGGAGAGGAGAGAGCTACACATTGAGAAAACTGGAATTCTGCAGAGGGGCCTCTTCATATATTTGGCTGAGTACTGATCAGTGTATATGTGAGGAAACTACGTAATGCTGGAGAGAGGCGCCCTAAACTAAGGATTGGAAGAACTAATTCATACTTAGTGCTGACACAAGGCTAGAACATTGCCTATTCCCCTCAGCCAAACTGGAAGCCCTCATATTTCACAAAGCACTGGGTAGATGACTCAGAAGAGTCTTTTCTCAGTACCATGGAATAATTAACCCTCATCTAAGCACAGCTCTGGTCCCATTGAACAAATCTTAAAAGCAAACCCAAAAGGATTAAACTGCTTTCAAGTAGCTTAACTATATCCCAAAACAAAGCTCAAGAATACAAAAATATCCAGCACCTGAGAAAGTAAAATTCACTATATCTGGCATCCAATAAAAACTTATTAGGCATAGAAAGAAGCAGGAAAATGTGACATATAATGAAGATTAAGATTAGTCAATAAAACAAACTTGAAACTGCCCCATATGTTGGAAAACAGACAAACACTTTAAGACAATTGTTACTAGTATACTCCATATGCCCTGAGTGGTATAGCTCAGTGGGCTGGGTGTTGTCCTGCAAACCAAAAGTTCTTGGTTGAATTCCCAGTCAGAGCACATGCCTGGATTGTGGGCCAGGTCCTCCAGTGCAAGGGGTAACTGATTAATGTTTCTCTTGCACATCGATGTTTCCCGCTCTCTAAAATTAAATAAATAAAATGTGTTTTAAAAACCCTGTACTCTATATGGTGAAAAGTTTAATCAAAGACATGGTATATTTGGCCCTGGTCAGTGTGGCTCGGTTGGTTGGAGTATCGTCCTGAGCATCAAAATGTCACTGGTTTGATTCCTAGTCAGGGCACATATCTAGGTTGCAAATTTGGTCCCAGTCAGGGCACATTCGGGAGGCAACCAATTGACATTTCTCTCTCATATTGGTATTTCTCTCTCTCTCTCTTCCTCTTTCTCTAAAATCAATAAATGTATCCTTGGGCAAGAACTTTTTTAAAACTTCTAAACAAAAAAAGACCTGACATATCTGATAAAGAGACGAATCAAACTCTAGAGATTAAAATTGTACTGTCTAAAATGAAAAATACACTGGATAGGACCAGACAACTTGAAGACACAGCAGCACAAAATATCCAAAATGAAACTGAGTGGAGCTATGGGATAACCTCAAGTGACCAAAGGAAAGAAAAGAGAGGAAAACAGAAATAATGTTTGAGGGAATAATGACCAAATATTTTTCAAATCTGATGAAAACTATAAATTCATAATTCAAAGAATTTTAATGAACTCCAAGCACAAGAAACATGAAGAAAGCTATATCAAGTCACATCGTAACCAGATTTATTAAAACTGATGAAAAAGAGAAAATCTTAAAAGTAGCCAAAGAACAAAGATAAGGATGACATGCAATTTTTAAATGGAAACAATGCAAGTGAGAAGTGGGTGGAGAAACATTTTTAAAATACTAAAAGAAAAATCTGTTGGCCTATATTTCTACATACCTAGTACAAACATCTTTCAAAAATGAAAATGAAATAAAAATTTCTTCAGACTTAGAAAGCCAAAGTAAGTGTCGCTGATTCGATTCCCCAGTCAGGGCACATGCCTCGGTTGTGGGTCAGGTCCCTAGTAGGGGGCATGTGAGAGGCAACCACACATTGATGTTTCTCTCCCCCTCTTTCTCCCTCCCTTCCCCTCTGTCTAAAAATAAAATAAAATAAATAAAATCTGAAAAAAAACAAAGCCAAAGTAATTTATCATCAGTCAGCCTGCACTACAAGAAATGTTAAAGGACTTTCTTCAGGTAGAAGGAAAATCGTGCCAGTTGAGACTACAGGTCTGCACAAAGGGATGGAGAGCACTGGAAGTGGTAGCTACATGAGTCAATATACAACGGCTTTTGTTTTTTGCCTTATCATTTAGACATCTTTAAAAGATAATTGACTATTTAAACCAAAACAATAATATAGTATGGGAGGGCCTATAACAGACTTATAACTTACATAAAGTAAAATGTATGACACCAATAGCATGAAGACCAAGAGGAGAAAAATCTAAGTGCACTGTTCTAAGATCTTTATTCATTTATACATTTATTATATTCATTTTTGTACCTGAATTATCTTTCTTATTAGTCTGAGAGTATATAATCCCTTTATGCTAGGATCATATTTATTCATTTTTAATAGCATTATTAATTTATTATAATTATTATTTTTTTAATCCTCACCTGAGGATATGTTTTTTGTTGTTTTCAGATAGGGGGAGAGAGAGAGAGAGAGAGAGAGAGAGAGAGGAAAACATCAGCGTGAGAGAGAAGCATTGATTGGTTACCTCCTGTAGGAACTGGCATTCTAGGTATGTGCCTTGACAGGAAATCAAACCCACAACATTTTGGTGCATGGGACGATGCTCCAACCAACCGAACCACCCAACCAGGACCCTGCCTATTCATCTTTTAAGATTATGTGTTGTAAAATAGTCTAATATACAATGAATTGAATGAATTGGTCTTTGCAGATGAGTCCTTTTTTTCTATTTGTCTTCCAGGTGAGTAATTGGAGGGGAGAGGAAGAAAGAGCTGAGCAGATGACAGATGGCGGCTTTGCATGTCTGAGGAGAACTCCTGGGAAGGCTGCTTCACAAGTATCTGCTTTTAGCCAATGAACACTCTGCTTACTTGTCTAGGTCTATTACTTATCCTCAGTCTAAACTTCATTACTGATAGCCCTGGCAAACTCACAATCTGAAAACATGAAAATAAGAAACAACAGAAAAAAAGATGTTAAAAAAGTCACCAGTCAACTAATAAGGACCAAGAGAACTATTAGGCAGGATAGATAGCAAATCAAGGCAGGAACGGGTAAGAAAATGTTGCACCCATTACTCGGCAGTTCTAAGCCTGGTCAGATGATTAACTCATGTCTTATCCCTTAACTCAGCATTTCTGAGCCTGGTCAGATAAGATAGCCAGATGTTCCAAAGGTCAGGAGAGACCCTGATAAGCGCAGGAGGTAGGAGTCTTTGAAATTCTGTGTGCATTGTTTCCACTATTTGGGAAAGGAAGTCTTTGAAGCTTTATGTTAATCCCAAGGCCAGGAGGAGGAGGGGAGCCTGGAGGCTGGATGCAGGCACACAACCCCTAAGGCCTCAATGGGTGGGGCACTCAGACTACCTGGGTGCCCACTTGCAGATTTGAGCTCAGGTATATTTCATAAATAAACTTACTACCTTATTTCCACTATACTTTTTCATCTGTCATCTGAATTCCTTTCTGTCAGCGAGATAAAACCAAAGAGGGGAAGCCCCCCCAACTTGGGTCTTCCCAGTAACATCTTTCCTGGTGCCATGACTTGGATTACTGCTCACACTTTGTCTCACACTTTGTCTCCAGCTGTTCAGAAAGCAGTGAGTTCAGTCTCTCCGGGGATGTTTTGTTTGTTTGTTTGTTTGTTTGTTTGTTTGTTTTTATCTATTTTGCTTCAAAGCTGAAAAAGGAGTTTCAACACTGTAGGGGGGGGTTATTCAAACATGCTAGGCCTCTGTTTGGAGGCAGAAACAAAGATATAATCTAAAATGAGTGCTCAGGTTTGTCCAAGCTCCAAAGATTGAAGAGGCCTGTCCTTCTGGTCTGAGTTTTCAAGTGTCCCTATGTGAGTAGGGGCCTGAAGGAGATGTCTGGAGTTTGATCCCTAAGACTCATCACTGAATTGTAAATTCAGCTCATCCAGGGACATCCGAAATAGGGGTTGGTCACCCAGCACTCTGAGCTCCTCTGGATTGTCTTAGACAGCCAGAGGAGAAACCAAGGCACTTAAGACAACTGGGGATGATCAAAGTTTTAGTGCCGCTGGGAGCCCCACTCACAAGTAGCATACTCAGACCCACTACACAAATTCCCTAGTCTTTTCTGCCTCTAAAACATGGCTGGGGGAAAAATTAGTTTAAATCATCAGCCTATTATAAGGTTGCTGCACTTCTCCACTCTAAGTTGTTTCTGGCAACTCTATTTGCATCTGTATTCCCATTGTAGGAACTGCAAAGAAGGGCAATATTGTGTATGTCAGGCAGCAAAAAAGAGAACTAGTTGGGGACCCCTCAAATTTCAGAGATACTATCCAAAAAGGCCAGATCATGTCACTCCCTTAGGCTGCCTTTATAAGCATTGTAAGAAGAAGTATTGGCCAGAGATCATTAGTCTACATCTGGTAATGGATTGTGGACAGAAATATCCCAGGAAGATTTCAATGGGACAAATAGAGGGGAAGGTTTTAAAGCTTTTTCTTAGGTCGTTTAAGGCCTCACACGCCACCCCATTAATCCAGAAACTGGTCCCCATTTGCTATGGAACAAGTGGGACCAGGGTACTTTTTTTTAATGTACCTCATAAGAGCCCTTATCCCAAATTACAGCACACATTTTTGATTTGTTAAATATATAGAAAAAGATGATAGAAATAACCAGAATACCAAATTTGCCCACAGGACCTCTACACAAATTTGGGGGACTACGGTAAATGCCCCGTGGACGTGGACCAAGAAGGGAATACCACATCTATTCAAACATCTACTGTGCTTAGCCCCTCAGGATCCACGAGTTTGGGAAATGCCCAGACATTGCCAGATGTTTAGGATCCAACCAGTTTTTCTAAGAGAAGCAATATCCCATAAATTCAGAGACCAGATAAGGGCTGCAACATGTGGCCGCTACACTTCTAATCATGGATTGTTAATAGTTTGTAATTCTCCCTGTAACATTCCCATTTGACCTATTAAGAAGAAAGATAGGACCTATAGATTAGTTCAAGACCTAAGGATGGTTAATGAGGCTGTCATCCCTATACATCCAGTGGTGCCTAACCCTTATACTATCCTCGGACAAATTCCTTCCCAAACCTAACAGTTTTCTCTACTGGATTTAATAGACATCTTCTGCATACTCTTAGATCCAGCTTGTCAATTTCTATTTGCTTTGGAATGGACAGATTCACAGGGACATACTCAACTAACCTGGACTGTCCTCCCTCAAGGATTTAGGAATAGCCCTCATTTATTTTGACAGGCATTGGCAGAGCACTTTAGGGGTCCTGTCAGTTGAGGATGTGGGCAGGTGATCCAATATGTACATGACCTACTAATCTGTTCCCCCAGAGAAGAACTGAGCCATAAACATGTAATACAGACCCTAAGTTTTCTGGTGGTTGGGGGTATAAGATATCCAAGGATAAAGCTCAGATACTATAACAAAAAGTAGAATATTTAGGCCTTGTATTAACCCCTGGAAAAAGAATGCTACCCTCAAATAGGATACAGGCCACTATAGGCCTCCCTGAATTTGTCACTCGGAAATAGCTCTGAACATTCTTAGGACTGACAGGATATTGTATATTATGGATTTTAGGGTATGGAAAAAAGTCTGTGCCCCTCTACAAAGCCTTAAAAGAAAGTAGTCAACAAGGGCCAACAAACATATTGGAAAAGCAAATAACAAAGGGCTCTTGAGCAACTAAAGGAAGCTCTTACACAGGCACCAGCACTAAGTCTACCAGATTTGGAGAAATCCTTCCAACTCCAACTATATGTTAATGAAAAACAGGGATTAGCATTAGGAGTCCCGACTCAGACCTTAGGACCCACTAAGAAGCCTGTAGGTTATAATTCAAAAGAATTAGATGCTGTAGCCTAAGGCTGGCCACACTGACTCAGGGTAATTGCAGGAGCAGTTTTACTTAGGTATCATCAGGAGAAGATATAACTCTATATACTTCCCACCAAATTGGCCCATTACTCAATATTAAAGGGCCTCACTGGCTTCCCTAGTTCTCTTAATCCTTTTTGGACATTGTGTTTTTTAATATCCTTGTCCATTTTGTGGTTTCCAGACTAGCAACAATTTGCCTGAAAATGGCCTACTAATCAAAATTTCAAGTATAGCTCTTAGTCCCCTAGATCAGGCTGCTGACATATTCTATACAAAACCCTAACCATTACATGCCCAGAGAGGAAACAGTGATACTGTCCCAGAGCCAGCTCTGTAATCCTAATCAGCATGAAGTAGATATGGAAGACTGAACTTCAGCACCCCAGAAGCATTTGGATGGGGTCATTCAAGGGGGAAATGTTGGGCAGGATAGATAGCAAACCAAGGCAGGAAGGGCGAAGAAGACATGCCTCATCCCTTAACTCAGCATTCCTGGGTCTGGTCAGATAAGATTGACAGATGTTCCAAAAGTCACAAGAAAGACCATGATAAATGCAAGAGGAGTGGAGCCTTTGAAATTCTGTCTGCACTGTCCACTATTTGGGAAAAAAAGACGTCAAAGCTCTGTGTTAATCCCAAGGCCAGGAGGAGGACGGAGAGCCTGGAGGCTGGATGCAGGCACACAACCCCTGAAGCCTCAATGGGTGGGGCACTCAGACTAGCTGGGTGCCCACTTGCAGCTTTGTGCTCGTGTATTTCATTAAATAAACTTGCTACCTTATTTCCACTATAATTTCTGTGTCTTGCCTGAATTCCTTCCCGTGAGCAAGACAAGAACTGAAGGGGGGGCCTCCACCCCCCGCAACTTGGGTCTTCTGGTAATAGAACCAGCTTTTCAGGAAAGAAGAGGAAACTAGTAAAACGTTAGCCACTGTTAGAAGCTTTACATGGGAAACTCACTTAATTCTGCGAGTGGTGCCTTATTTCAACTGACAGATGAAAAAATGGAGATTCAGATAAGTAAAATGCCTTGTCCAAGATGACACAGCAGATAACTTCGGAGTTCTACCCACTGAAATCATCCTTGGACTCTTCATATAAGATAAAAGCCAAAAGTGATATTTTTAATTTAGGTATTCTAAATTTTATTTAAAGTCTACCATGAGAAATTACCTCATATGTGTTTTTTTAATATAGCAAGCAAATTAAATTATTATAAGATGTTTAAACAGCCCCGGCTGGCGTAGCTCAGTAGATTGAGCATCGGCCTGTGAACCAAAGGGTTGCCAGTCTGGTTCCCTAGTCGGGGCACATACCTGGGTTGCGGGCCAGGTTCCCAGTTTGGGGTACATGAGAAGCAACCACACATTGATGTTTCTCTCCCTCTCTTTACCCTTCCCTTCCCCTTTGTCTAAAAATAAAATAAATACAAAATCTTTTTAAAAATGTTTAAACATTCTCAAATTTTATACAAATACATATATTTTCTAAAGATTTATTTATTTATTTATTTTTGCTTAAGTTAGGGTAACTTTCTCTCTGATATTAAAGCTTCAGATTTGCCACGGAGCAAGGCCATCTGAGAGTCATTTTGCATGTCAGTAACAGCAAGATAGCTTCACTCCTCACATGCAAAGATGGTTATTTTGCATACCAACAAGCCTAACCGGGAAGGTTTGCATAACTTAAACCCAAACATTAACTGAGAAGAGCCCCCACCACCCCAATTACAGAACATGTGTGCATGACAGCCGAGAGATGGTTCATGGCACAAAGGAACAATGCAAAGACCAAGTAAGAAGGAGAGGGGAGAAAGGACTCTTGCTAGTGGGCCATGAGAAGGTGCCATGTTGTTTTGGATTAAGAACTGGAGATCTCGGAGACACAGCTGATGGTGGTGGAAATCGGGAGAGGCCTGCCTAGCTGAGCTCCGGACTTCTGTTCTTTTCCTCCTGAAGGATAGTACCCCTGGCTGGCCTGACTGGCCTGACTGGGCAAAGGGAGGGAAAGGCAGGACCGTGTGTGTTGGTGGGCGTTTTAAGGGATTTTGAGATTTAACAGTGACATTTAGCCATTATTCAAAAATCTGTATAACTTTTGAATAAATAATTCCTTTACTTTTCACCAAACTCTGGCACTGACAGCCATAATTTCTAAGGGTAGCAGGCAAAGAACCTAGAACAGAGGGACCCTGGGGAAGGCGGGGAATTATTTTGATAACAGTATCTGGGCCACCCTCCACCCCCAAACAAGTTTACATTCGGTAACAATACTTTAAAGGAAAACTCAAGGGAAATATAAGGAGTAATGGAATGAAAATAATTACACAGCGAACAACATTGCGTCATATTCCATTGATAATTTGAAATGCATGCTTTATGAATGCTGATTTGAAGAGGTTTTCAAAGAGCCAAAGTGAAAAATCTCAATTGGTTTTTGATTATAACAACCAATTTCTTTAGTTGCTATAAGGGCAAGCCAAGGATAATAGCTCTTCATTATAAACAGATTCCACAACTTGAGACTGTTGTTCATGATTACATAGGATGGAGTAATGGGTTAAATGGTGACTCCTCAAAGGTATGTTCACATTAAATCTCTGAAATCTGTGAATATTTATTTATAATAAATAATAGTAATAATAATATTTGTAATAATAATAGTCTTTCAGATGTAATTAAGGGTCTTGAAATTAGATAATCCTGAATTACCTGAGTGGGTCCTAAATACGATGACAAGTAGCCTTAGAAGTAAAAGACAGAGGAGAAGGCACAGAGGAGAAGGCCCTGTGAGGATTGAGGCAGATAACGGAGTTTTTCTGCCGCAAACCAAGGAGAGCAACCAGAAGTTGGAAGAGGCAAGGAAGGATTCTCCCTTAGAGCCTTTGGAAGGAGTATAGCCATGCTGTCACCTTGATTTCAAACTTCTGGCCTCCAGAACTGTGAGAGAATAAATCTATGTTTTTTTAACCCACCAACTTGAGTTCATTTGTAACGGCAGCTCTAGAAAATTAATACGGATAGTGTGCAGTTTAACTAGTCTGTGAAGGGTTGCTCCTCAGAGTGATTCTTCATTGATTCTTTCCTAGCCAATGAATAGATGAAGACTCTTGAGAGTAAAATGTAATTTTCAAGGGGATGATGTGTCAATTTGTTGACTCAAAGTTAAGTGTTGCTTGTAGTATATAGTGATTTAAATTTGCAAATTTAGAATTTTTCTAATGGATTGATAGAAGATAACTGTTGTTCACTGGGGATTAAATTATTTTCTATTGTAGTTTATGAAAAATTTAGAAGGGAAACTTTTTCATTTTATCAAGTCCATAGTCAAATTTCCGCATATTTTCCCCAAAGTATCAATTATATAACTTTGAGTAAATAAATGGAAAAGAAAAGTATTTACAATAAAATTAGGCATCTGTCTCAGGACTGCTCATGCCACAGATCTGATTTAGCTGAATCACAAGGCAAAACTCCTAATGCATGTTGCACAACCACTTTCAAACATGCTATAACTTCAAGTTGTGGTTATTTAGGATATTATAGTCAGGATGAGTGGAGTTTTTAAGAACCGTTTTTGTAGAGCAACAGGGCAGCATGTGTGAAGGAACTTTAAAATGTTCTTAACTTTGGAGACAAATAAAGATGGTGGTGTATGTAAACACAGTATTCCTCCTCAGACAACCACATCAAAATTACAACTAAATGATACAACAACCATCTTTCAGAATCATCATACAGTGAGCTGAAATGGAAATCCTACAACTACAGACTTAAAGTAGCAACTACATCCAGATTGGTAGGAGGAGCAGAGACACAGAATGGGCCAGTCCCATAGCAACATGTAACATAAAAACTGGGAGGGATATCTCAGGAGTGAAGGGTCCCAGTCCAGGGCTCCAGTGACAGGAAAAGATGTCTCCATAACTTCTGGCTATGAAAACCAGTAGGGATTGAAGCTGTGAAAGACAGAAACTTCTGGACTAGCTGGCAGTTCTTCTTAAAGGGCCTGTGCACAGACTTACTTTGACTCACTCCCTCTGAGCTCTAGTGCTGGGACAAGGAGCTTAAAAGGCATCAGAGACATAATGGAAAGAACTGCATTGTCCAGCATCAGAGCGAGAGCTGGGGGGCAGCTTTCTCCTAGACAGAAGTGTTGGCAGAGGCCACCGTTCCTTTGCTGAGCCTTTCCTCCACAGAGCCGGCTGGTGGGTACCATATCTGAATCTCCATCAGCCTGGCTCACACTGTTTGCCCAATCCTGGTAATTCCCTGAGGCCTTGCCCTCCCAACTTTCCAGCCCACCCAAGATGTTTCCAGGGTCTTTTCCATGTGAATGGCTTTCTTGGTCCATGCTTCAGATTTTCCTAAATTCTCTCAAACTAGCAGCATCTGGCTTCAGTGAGACCCTTATCTCTTGCTAAGTTGCTTCCGGACAGGCATTAGCAGCAGCCAGCCTTGCTTTACAGCATGGCCTTGCCTGGACACCTCCAAGCCCAGCACAAGTAGCAACCACCTACAGACCACTTTGTAGCTTATGCTGTGTGACCCCGACAGAATACAGGCAGTGGTGGACCTTGGACATGCCAATATCAATTGAGGCTTACTATAAAAGGAGGGTGTACACAGCCCACACAGTGAGTGTACCTCAAGCTTGGTTAATAGGGGAGGCTGTGCCACTGGACCCTACAGGACACCTATTATTGTAGGCCACTCTACCAAACCTGGGGAACATAGCAGCTCTACCTAATAAATAGAAGCAAACACAGGGAGGCTGCCAAAATGAGGAGACAAAGAAACATGGCCCAAATGAAAAACAGAATAAAATTCCAGAAAAAGAACTATACAAAATGGAAACAAGTAATCTACTAGGTGCGGAGTTCAAAACAATGGTTATCGGTATGCTCAAGGAACTTAGTGAGGACTTCGACAGTATGAAAAAGGACATGGAAACCATAAAAAAGAACCAGTCAGAAATGAAGGATACACTAATTGAAATGAAGAATAACTTACAGGAAATCAACAGTAGAATGGATAAAGTTGAAAATCAAATCAGTGATTTGGAACATAAGGAAGCAAAAAGCAACCAATCAGGAGAACAAGAAGAAAAAAGAATTTAAAAAAAAATGAGGATAGTGTAAGGAGTCTCTGGGACCTATATTTGCATCATAGGGGGCCTAGAGGGAGAAGAGAGAGAGCAAGAAATTGGAAATCTATTTGAAAAAATAATGACAGAAAACTTCCCTAACCTGGTGAAGGAAATAGATATAGAAGTCCAGGAAGCACAGGGAGTCCCAAACAAGATGAACTTGAAGAGGTACACCCCAAGACACATTATAATTAAACTACCAACGTTTAACGACAAAGAGAAAATCTTAAAATCAGCAAGAAAAAAAGCAGTTAGTTACCTACAAAGGAACTCCTATAAGACTATCAGCTGATTTCTCAACACAAAATTTGCAGTCTAGAAGGGATTGACAAGAAATATTGAAAGTGATGAAAAGCAAGGAACTACAACAAAGATTACCCTACCCAGTAAAGCTATCATTTAGAATAGAAGGGCAGGCAAAGAGTTTCCCAGACAAGAAAAAGCTCAAGGAGTTCATCATCACCAAACCATTGTTATATGAAATGTTAAAGGGAATTATTTAAGACAAAGATCAAAACCATGAACAGTAACATGACAATAACTACACTTCTATCAACAATTGATCTAAAAAACAAAATAAGCAAACAACTGGAACAGAAACAGAACCATAGATACAGAGAACATTTTGATGTTTGCCAGAATGGAGGGGAGTGCCAGGGGAATGGGTGAAAAAGGAGAACAGATTAAAAAGTACAAATTGGGCCCTGGCAGGTATAGCTCAGTGTATTGAGCATCAGCCTGCCAACCAAAGGGTTGCTGGTTGGATTCCCAAGTCAGGACATATGCCTGGGTTGAGACCCGGGTCCCCAGTAGGGGGCGTAAGAGAGGTAACCACACATTGATGTTTCTCTCCCTGTATTTCTCCCTCCCTTCCCCTTTTTCTAAAAATAAAATAAATAAAATCTTTTAAAAAAAGTACAAATTGGTAGTTACAGAATAGTCATGGGGATGTGAAGTATAGTGTCAGAAATAGAGTAGCCAAAGAACGTATACACTTGATTAATGGACATGGACTATGGTGTGTGGATTGCTTGAGGGAGTGGGAGGGGGTGCTTGGTGGAGGGGGTCAAAGGGGGAAAAACTGGGACAATTATAATAGCATAATCAATAAAATATAATACAAAATAAGTAAAATGTCCTTAACTTTGACCACCAAATCCACTTCTGCATATCTATCCCAATAAAAGAACCATAAATTAAAAAATGAAAAGTTATGAATGCAATGGTATGAGTTGTGGAATTATTTAAAATAGCAAAATATTAGTAAGTGTAGTCATGGAATGATTTTAAAATTTTATGTCCTATGGAATATCATGTAATCATTAAATACGATGCTTTTGAAGACTATATAGTAACATGGAAAATATTTTAATAATAATATGTAAGAACAGCTTGCAAAGTGAACATAGAGAATGATTAAAACATTGTAAAAATTATGCACAGCAAAAACAGTAGAGGGAAATATACTAAAATGTTAACTAATAGAAGACTTATAGGGTCATAGTTTTCTTTATTTTTATCTAATTTTTCTTATTTTCCAAATATTATTTGTGATTGTTTGGGCCTCAGTTGTGAATTGACCAAAGCCAATGGGTCTTGTGCAGCCACTGGCTTTTTTGTTTTGTTTTTTTCTGAAGGGTGGGAGATTGATATCAATAGCTATGAAGAGTTATATGTAGCAGTAGGTCTTCTCCACCTTCTTCCCTTGTAGCCTCTACATCCTCGCTACCAGGTAATATCTTAAACTAAAAGCAAGTCTCAGATCAAATTCTGATATGCATTAGAAATATAACCTGTAAGCTAGATGAAGTCCCTACTTTTTGAAATTTTTGGTGCTCTGCCACCCCTACATGAAAAACTGCCTGGAAATAAAGGATTTGGTTAACCACAGCGCTCACATGAGTTACCAAAAACCCTCCAATTACCAACTGGTCCCAGAATTGTTTAGAAATAATGCTTTTTGCATCATCCTCCCTGCTTTGTTTCTTTTTGGTATCCTGGGCCATGTGTCTTTAAATATTTTAGACAATCTCATATCTTGACTACCACTAGTTTCATAAATGATAACTCATCTTTAACATCCCCAGACTGCCTACCAGAGGAAAAGGTAAACCCTCTCTAGTAGACCATAACGTCATCTGGAGCAGCCTCTATAATTCTTATATACAATCATGAGTATCCATTTTAAAAAAGCTTAGACAATCAAGATAAAGCCAAGAGAGGAAGAAAAATCCTCCCAAATAATAACAATATATGAGCCAGATATTAAAGTTAACAGATATGGACTTTAAAATAACTATGACTAATATGTTCAAGAATAAACAGAAAAAGATAAAGATAGATACATGTTTATATACTTAGATAGATAAAGATAGATAAAAATTCTTTCCACAAAGAATTTTTAAGAACTGGAATCTAAACAAAAAATGGAATAAAAATTCTAAAACCAAAGTACATTACCATTATTATAACAGTGTTACATAAAAAAAATTCCTGCCCTGGCCGGGTTGCTCAGTTGTTTGCACAGTAATCCTGTACACCAAAACAGATTGCAGGTTCGATTCCCGGTCAGGGTACATATCTGGGTTGCGGGTACCATTCATTCCAGTCTGGGCACGTGTGGGAGGAAACAGATCGATGCTCCTCTCTCATATCGCTTTCTCTCTCTTTCCCTCTTTTTCTCTCCCTTCCTTCCTCTCTCTCTAAAATAAATAAACATATCTTTTTGTGATGATTAAAAATAGTAATAACAATAATTTAAAAAATTCCTTGCTAAGCGTGATCTGAGATAAAACTTTTGTAGAGTTTGTTAACAGCCTCCCCAACTCTTATTATCTATTTTCATCCACTGCTTTATATATGAGCTAAGGAAACTTCTAAAAATGTACAGCCTCAGTGGAGCTTTAGACATGAACACAAACTGATGAAATGGGCAATTACAAGAAATCTATGCAGTCAGGATGAGGCTTAGGTGCAAGTGATACTGCTGGGACACTCAGATGAGTCAGCAAAAAGAGATCTCCATCCAAATTCATTGTAGAATTAGCCGTGGTAGGCAACAACGTTGTGATGTGATTTAAGGGAACTGGCCATAATGAAGTAATAGTCAAAATATTAGTTCTTCAAACTATTGATCCTTAAAGTGGGGTGCAAGCAGTACAGAAATACATAGATAATCTGTTGCGTTTAAGCAAGGAAATGCTAAAACATATTTATATTCACCCCATCTTTGAAATGCCTATACATTTATTTTTATTGTATACATAGTATATTGATGTTGTGGACTATATTAATGTATAAATAAGTAGATATACGTACTTTGGGGTGAGTTTAAACTTTTTTTAACTGCTGACCAAAGCTTGGTGACCATTTCTCTAACCCTACGTATTCATTTCCTAAATTCCATGTTGCTTCACTATTTATGATTAAATTCCCACCACAGCTAGTTAATGTCTAAATCTGGAGTTTCATTTGCTTACCTCAGTTTACTCTAACTATAATTTCTTGTAACTTGGGTGTTTTGTGAACTAGACTAAAATAACAATCTTAAAGTTGCAGAAAGAATAGGTAGGTTTTTCTCAAAGTGTTTTTTTCCACACATTTTTATTAAATCTTTTCCTATTATCATTTATTTTCTAGAGTCCTAGTCAATAATGAAGTAGATGAGTAAGTAGTTAATCAGTAATAGAAGAAACAGTAAGGTATGGAATTTTTTTTTTAGCTTATCTGTTTTTTTTTTCAATGGACACTCATGCTCTTAGCTAGTGATTTCTAAAATTGCAGATGTATAATATACTCACATATTTATTCTTACTGTGTATGAGGGAATTAAAATTATCAGCATAGTATGGTTAGCTAAGGGCCTGCCAACTCCCAAGATATGCTGATGCTTGCAAACACTTGAGAAGAATTATTTTATTTTATGGTTTTGATATACAGTATCTATAAATAGCACTTGGAAAGAGTAAGTTTTTTTATCTTCACCTAAGGACATTTTTTTATTGTTTTTTTCTTTTTTAGAGAAAAAGAAAGGGAGAAAGAGAAACATCAATGTGAGAGAGAAATATCGATTTGTTTTGCTGTAGGGAAAATGGAGTCAGATATCCCTCCCTCACCTGGATATCCAGGCAAGCACAACATACCAGTGTCCATATAGCCTTGAGTAGGGACCCACATGCACAGAATGAAGCTCTGTTATATAACTGAAGATCAGATATTGGCACCCTACCGGCTTCGTGTGCACTTAGTATATAAGGAGTCAGGACTTCCCACGGTGTGACTTGCAGCCAGCAGCATGCATGGATCACCCCACCTCAGAATAAAGACATGTCAGACTTCCCTACGGCTCCATGAATTTTCTTCCATCTGTCCGAATCCTGGATGAACCTGCCTGGCCTTGAACCCTTGCAGGACAGTTGCCTCCTGTACCTGCCAGGACCAGGGGACACACAACCTGGCTAAGACTCGAACTGGCAACCTTTCAGTTATGGGACAACACTCCAACCAAGTCAATCACACTAGTCAGGGCAGAAAGAGTAACTTTTTAAGCTGACATATATTTTATTTATGCATAAATAAACTAGTAGTTGGGAGAGCAGATTTTGAGAATAGACAAGGGAAGAAGTGAAAGCCCTGCGCAGCTGAGGAAGATAGAAGGCCTACTAGGAGATTTGGAAAACCAGCATCCTCCTACCTCTCTGTTTTGCCTGAGATTCTCCCTCTATCCTAGAATCTTATAAAACTCGAAGTCATTTAGCTCAACTGTAACTAAGGGCATTACCGGACACAGGACTTTCGGTTTTAAAATTGAAAATGTCCTTACAAACCTCATGCAACCTCCCAGAGTCTGCAAGGGGTTACTTTCTTCCTGATAAACGCATACTATTATTGTTCTTTGTTTACAGGTAAGGCTGGTGGGCAGCTGAATCTCTGTTAGAAGACTCTCAGCAGTGGGAAAGTAGGGACTGTTAGAGGCTTAATACAGGGTCTGGCACAAACAATGGCCCTTTTTTATTACATAAAATCTTTTATTACAAAATCATAAACATGTAATTCTGTAACATAACAATATTGCACTCCAGCACACCACCTGACAGTTTAGGTGAAATGTTCAACTTGCTGTCCATCTTATGCAAGGCTCTCATGTACCCTACAAATCACACTCAATGGTGTTACTTCTGCCAGATTATAATTTCCCTTGTTGTTTACATCATTGGTCCTTTCTTACATGAAAATCACACAGGGCTTAAATTTTCTAAGTCTAGAAAACCAACTTGTTGGAGATGTCAAAAAGTCAAACAACACTATCCTTCCACCCTCTAGCTTTAACGTAATCATTTCAATTCAGAGAAATGGCCCTGGAAAGGATCTGATAAAAGAACATAGACCAATGAACAAATCTATAAAGAATATTTAAGAAATGTATTTAAATGATAGACCAAGAGAAGTGCCTCTTTTGGAGTACAAGTGTAATGTGAAATGCATATGAGACATAGAAGTACAGATAATTTAATCTGCATGACATCAAGTTTTTTCCTATAGTTTGTCCAATCAGTCAAATTTGACAAATTAATTCATATTAGCTGATTGTGTGGACATCTTCAGCTCAAAGGTTGAATATGAAACTTTGATCAAGAGAATACTGTAAAAACAGTATTTTAAAGGTAATTTTGAGGAGGAGGAAAAACTCAAAGGGAAACCACAGCTGCAATTATAATCCATATTCACTGTCATTATTAACAAGAAGATAAATTCCATTATAAATGTGCACAAGGTGCTAAATATATCTTCTGTGCAACAGCATTGAAATGCAGAATAAAAGGAAGACCTGGAATAAGTTTTGCAAGGCAAAGTGAGGAATAGAGGCTAGAATTACAGGAACTCTTCATTTGATGTCTTGGATAGGTTCTTGGAAACTGACTTTAAGAGAAAAACCTATACCAATTTTGCCATAGGCTAATTGATATAAACAAGAGTTATTACACCATAAATCTGGTCTCAAAAACATCATCACTTCTAAAGACAGACCCTAAACACTCTTAATATTAAACATTGAAATAAATGTGAGCTGTACATACATTTTAGAAAGATTAATAAAAACAAGTAAGATGATGATTTTCCAAGCAGTTCAGGGTCCCCAGGTGGCAGGAGCCTCTCCATGGCTCAGAGCACAAGTAGGGCACCCACCCGGGATAGGATACCTTTCCATTCCAGAGCCACTCTCCCCACATCCCCACTTACTCAGACTGATGTAGACATGCCACTTTATTTCATTAGCACATCTTTGGGATGTAGGAGGAAACCTGAGTCCTCAGAGAGAATCCACGCAGACATGGGAGAAAGCACATATTCCACAGACAGTGGCCCCAGATATGTTAACATTTTTTTCCTTATTAACGTTGAAATGAAATGACATTGGATGAAATGATGTTATTCAGGGGCCTGCTGTAATACTAGAAATATAATGAATATTGGAGTAATATTCTATCTTTATTCTGGAGTGGGCTAGTGCATTACTTAATACAAGCCTAAAGTGTGCCCTAATGTAAAAATAATCTGATTTTTCTTTCTTTCCCTTTTTTAGATTAGGGTTTGACATAGGCCAAATATACCAGATGACTTTGAAATTTCCACTTTAATTTGCATGCCTAAGTATATAGTCTTGCACATTAGAAATGAAAACAGCCCTGGTTAGTGCAGTTCAGTTGGTTGGAGCATCGTCCCGTAACCCAAAGGTTGCAGGCTTGATTCTTGGCCAGGGAACATACATAGGTTCTGCGTCGGTCCCTAGTCTGGGTGCATGTGGGAGGCACCCAATCAACGCTGCTCTCATGAATCAATGTTTCTCTCTCTCCCTTCTCTCCCTAAAAACAGCAATAAAAAAAAATCCTCAGTTAAGGATTTAAAAAAATGAGAAAATAAAATATAATGATAAAGTATAAGTGTAACACGTTCTAGCCAGGGCTCACCCGAAGGGGAGATTTGTAACGGTGTTCAGAATGTGGGGTGCCCAAGAAAAATATAGGGTATTCTCCCTTCCCCACCACAAGGTGGGCCACCACGGGGGAAGGGAGATGAGGAGCGGGGCCCTTCAGAGTTGCTTTGCACATTAATAACAGGCCAGCTTCAGGTTTGCCATCGAGCAAGGCCATCTGAGAGTCATTTTGCATGTCAGTAACAGCAAGATAGCTTCATTCCTCATATGCAAAGATGGTTATTTTGCATACCAACAAACCTAACCAGGAAGGTTTGCATAACTTAAACCCAGGAGGTTTCTGGGAAGAAGTTATCCCCTGTTACAGGAGGTGAGCAGGAGAGCTGGGAGATGGCACGCTCCACGCCACTGGGGAACAACGAGAAGACCATGCAGGAAGGAAAGGAGAAAGGACTCTTGCTCTAGTGGGTCATGAGAAGGTGCCACGTGGGTTTGGATTAAGAAATGGAGATCTCGGTGACACAGCTGATGGTGCTGGGAACTGGGAGAGGCCTGCTTAGCTGAACTCTGGGCTTCTGTTCTTTTTCTCCACTTCTGTTCTTTTTCTCCTGAAGGACGGTACCCCTGACTGGCTTAACTGGCCTAACTGGCCTGACTGGGCAAAGCGGGGGAAAGGTAGGACTGTGTGTGTTGGTGGATGTTTTAAGGGGTTTTGAGATTTAACAGTGACATTTAACCATTATTCAAAAATCTGTATAACTTTTGAATAAATAATTTCTTTTCCTTCTCACCAAACTCTGGCATTGAGAGCTACAATTTCTAAGGGTGGTGGGCAAAGAACCCAAAACAGGGACTTCGGAGAAGATGGGGTGTTATTTCACTAACAGTATCTGAGACCCCACAACCCCCCAAATGGATCCACGTCCCTTAATATAAGGGCTCATGTCTTGGTTAAATAATGGAATCAATTCTCAGAAATTAAAAAAACAAATGCTGTCAATAAAAACAAATTTAAGCTTACGTATGACTATTGAATGTTTCTTAATTCTACCAATAATTCTATAACATCAGTCTGACTCTATTTTTGGTTTTTTCCTAAAGCAACAGATTATGTAATTGATGTGTCTAAATTTGTCAGGTGGTTTGGAGGTGTGTGTGCATGAATTTGAAATTTGAAGCCAATACCACAAAATTACATGCTATGCAAATAACAAGTAAGCAGACAATATTATTTTTTTATTTGTTTTAGAATTATTTTAGATGATGGTTATCACTAGTGCTGGGTATTTTTTAAATTATAATTTTTAGCATAATATAACATCTGACATAACATATCTGACTCTGGTTCCTGAAATTCTAGCCAGTCATGGATCAAAAATATGCAGTTTAAAATAAAATAATAATATAGTAATAACTGCTGATGTTTTACATGTACAGAACATTTCAGACAATAGATTTTTATTTTGATTAAAAGTGCTAATTTAAAAAAAACTTGGGCTTGAGAATCATGAATAAAAAGAAAAATATCCTATTATCATTTCTATATAATTTAAAGTGCAACTGAAAACTAACATCTTAGAGTATCTTCCCAAGAGTAAAAATATTGAGCACTATAATCAAGAATAAAGACAGTGGGTAGTATTGTTACCTCTCATCATTGATTAGCCTAGGAAACAAAAGGTCACACAGAATTTCAGAGGGGTCCTTAATACACATTTCTGTTTTTGTTTTTGATGAATACACCTGATTTCTGCTCTCAGAATTTTTTTTTTTTAAAGTCTCATTCATTTTCCTCTGGTCTTCTCTCCTGATTATATTACAGCAGTGTAAAAGAAGGCTGTCCTGGCTAGCTACTCCTTTCCAAAGGAATATGTTTTCTTTTGAAAATGAGGAACCATCCTCTGCTGACTGGAAAAGGTTTTTAGGGGGAAGGTAGGGTTCAGTTGCCTTCAGATTCTTTATATAAGGCTCTGATTGTCTTAGTTTGCATTTTTCATAGAATTATTCTATATGTCAATAATCTTTTTATTAAAATAATTTTGATTTTTTAAACAAGTTAATGATGCTAAGGAATGTCACTGAGCCTATAAAAGGCTTTACATAGAAACTAAGATATCTTTTTTAAGGAATAGAGGACAAAAGCAAATGTGATTACAATTTATCATATAATTTATATACCTAGTCATCGTGAAGCTTTCACTAAAGATTACAATGTATATGTAAGTCAATGATGGAAATGCATTCTTATACATGCAAATTACATCTTGGGGATCTTCCCCCCAAGACTGCTACCTGTATCATCTTTCCAACTATATACAAATAGTTGAAATTCCATTTTTTTAGTACAATATGAGAAAGTATATTGTCTTGAAGAAGAAACAGCAAATCCCATTTCAAATCTCTTTGTCTACTCTTCTGGTTCTCAAAACTAAACTAGGTTGGATTTGTACTTACCCAAATCTAGGTAAGTCACTAAATGTGGATATCTAGTTAGGATGTTATCCATGAACATATGATATTGACTAATTTATAAATTCAACCAATAAATGTGGGTGAGATAGATTTATTTATTTATTTATAAAGATATCATTTCCTTTCAGAGAGAGGAGAAGGGAAGGAGAAAGAGAGGGAGAGAAACATCAGTGTATGAGAGATACAGATTGCCTCTCACAAGGCCGCCAGCCAGGGACCTGGCCTGTAACCCAGGCATGTGCCCTGACTGGGAATAGAACCAGCAATTTTTCAGTTCACAGCTCTCACTCAGTCCACTGAGCCACATGAGCCAGAGCCAGATTTTTAAATTTTAAGTGAAAATCAGAATAGTTAATTCTTGCATTTAAATCTCAGATGAACTCTGAAAGCCATTTACAAAAATACATTGTTAAACTTATAACAAAGTACAAAGCTAAAGACTATGAAAGCCAATATATGCATATATACTTCCAAACACTAACAAAAAAGAAACAACTGGGGATTAAAAAACACTTTTAAAGTTCTTCCTTAATATATTGGTTTCTTTTTCTTTTTAAACATTATATTTATTTTACTTTTGGACATGGGAAGGGAGACAGTGAGGGAGAGAAACATCAATGTGTGTTTGCTTCTCGTGCGCCCCCTACTGAAGACCTGGCCCACAACCCAGACATGTGCCCTGACTGGGGAATCGAACCAGTGACCCCTTGGTTCACAGACTGATGCTCAATTAACTGAACTATACCAGCCAGGGCTGGTTTCTTATTCATTTCAGATATTTTATCAGACTAAGATATACATTTAAACAAACATATAAACCAGCGTAAGAGTACATTGCTTTTGCACAATTTCTAAAAATAAATTAATGGTCGTTTAAACCCCTAATATACAATCCACAGGTGGTTACACTTCTGGAAAACAAACTTTCAAAGAAGTTCACTATGTGGTGGAAGATCAAATCTTAACCTTTACCACTGAATTAAATCCAAGTGTGGTATTCTTTGTCAAAGGTAAACTTTGGAATTTTCTTTGACATAACTGATTTTTTGTTCTTTTATAAAACACTCAGTAAGTATTTAGTGAGCACATAACATGTGCCAAACACAGCACTACTTGTACCAGGAGGTACAGAATATGAAAATAAATGACAAATTATTTAACATTAAAGACCTGCATTTATTAAAAGAGAGGATAGATATTGACTAGGAGTTGTGTTAAGCATTTTTAATACACACCTCATTGAATCTTCCCAACAACCCCATGTAATAAGTACAAGTGTGACCTGTTGTATAGTTGAAGAAAATGGCTCAGGGAAACTCAGGAACTTGTAAAGAGCACCCAGGTGGTGAACAACAGGCTCAGGAATAGAGCCCAGCATTGTCTGGCTTCACGCCTATGCTGTAATAATCCACCATAAGCTTCCTGTACTGCATTTCAGGGAAGACACAGTGAACTGTGGGAGCAGAAGGGAACTGGTGTTATGTCAAGAGCATTTCTAAATAAGCTGTTCTCAGCTGTGGCAGGAAGAGAAGGTTGGGCGAGAAGTATAGCACAGAGAAGTCTACTATAGGCTCGGCCTGTGGGGCAGGTCCAAAGGTATGACAGAGAATGGCCTGTTTGCCAAAATACTGGTGGTATGAAGATTGTCTAGGCTGGGGCAAGAGGCAGCATAGGTTGGTAGAAGTGCACTGCAAAGGGCATTGTGTACTATTTAGATTTTTTCCTTTAGGTAGGCATTGATATAGGGTAAGAGTAGAGTGGATGGTGCCTTGAAGAATTTTAAGCAGGGAGTAAATGATCAGATTTGTGCTTTTAAAGGTTACTCTAGCAAAGAAGCAACGAAGAAGGTGAATTGGAGGGCATGTGAGGAGGTTGTTGGTGGTGGCGATGATGGTGGTGGTGCTGGTTGTGGGGAAAAGAGCCAGGGAGCCCAATGCCTTGCTCTCCGTGACGGATTATCAGGCCATGAGAGACCAAAGGGTACCTTAGGCGAATAGAGAGAAGTGGTAGATCTGAGACATACCTTAAAATTTGATGCCCAGTTGAATGTGGAGAGGAAATAAGGTGAATGAGAGGGAGGAACCTAGATGGGATGATCCTCAGATTTTTGAATTCGGGAACTGGAAGAGTTGTGCCTATTCCCTAATGGAATTCTCTCTGTAAGGAGGAGCAGTGGGGAATGAGGAAGTTCGGTTTTAGATGTGAAGAGATTGAGGTGACTGTGGGCCATTCCATTGGGAGATGGTCAGGAGAGAGCTGGATATATCTGGGTTGTCACTGTTTTATTTACAGTCCCACTTAAGAGGCATCCTTTACTCTTTATTTTTACACAACCTATCCTATCAGTCACCACAGCCTGTTAATTCTACCTCCTTAATATATCTTTAATCCCCACTTGAATCTCTGGGTTGATCACTTGGATTAGTGTGTACAATGCTAAATAACTGCGAATACGTTAGTGTCTCTACATGGCTCTTCAAAGTCAGATCATCTTCAGTTTTCCTGTCTCTTGACACTAGTCTTCATGGAACCTGTATTCCAATGATACTGAAACAACCGCAGTTTTCCCAAGAGATCATGCTATCTTACTTCTGTGTCCAAGCACATAGATACGTTTCCGACCCCAAACCCCATCCCCGGCTGCACACCTCAGAGAGGCAATGATGAATAAGACACGGCTGACCCTCCAGGAGCACCTAGTTGACATCATAAAATTGTGTTTCAGTGGAGTCAGGTTTATGTTCCTTCTTTGAGATTTACTGACAGCAAAGAACCAGGCCCCAGGATTTTCATTTAAATTAAGTGGAGAATCCTACCATAGAGAATCTTGTGGGTTACTTAAGTATAACATAAAATAGATGGTCATATACTCATGTTGTTTTATTCTACGGAGAATACAGTCATCGTTGTTAGATACAAAAATTGTTTGGTAGCGTGCTGCCACAAATAGCTGTAAAGTATGTGTGTGTCAATTTCTCTTATCCTTGCCTGTATCTCAATGCTGTAGTAGATCAAGTGTACGTTTGGGGGGTTGGATGAAAGAAGGTAAAGGTATTAAGCAGAAAAAATAATATACACACATATATATGTACACACACACACTATAGTGTGGTGACAGCCAGAGCGAAAGGGGGGTAGGATGGGCAAATGGGGGATAAATGAAGATCTAGAGACTTTACTTTTTTCTTTGGGTGATGGGCGCAAGATGCAGTGTGCAGATGATGTTTACTTGTAGAGTTGTACACTTGAAACCTGCATAGTTTTGTGAACCAGTGTCACCTCAATGAATTCAGTTAAAAAAAAAAAAAAAGTGCCCTGGCCCTTGTGGCTCAGTCTGTTGAAGAGTTGCTAGGTAACTGAAAGGTAGTGGTTCAATTCCCAGTCAGGGCACATGCCCTGGCTGCCCACTCCATTTCTCAGTTGGGGAGCGTGCAGGAGACAATGGATTGGTGTTTCTCACATCAATGTTTTTCTCTCTGTCTCAAATGAGAATAAAATAAACTTAAAAAAATATTATTGGCAAAAAAGAGATTACTTGCTTTAAAAAATAAAAGAAAAAAGAAAAAAAGAGAAACCAATAGCTGTGGGGCTGGAATTAGTGAAAATATGACAGTAGTTCTATTATGTATGCCATGAGTAGGTCCTATATGGAAAAGTTAAAAGAGCTTGTTTTGTTACAGAAGAAACTACAAGTAAGCTAAACAAAATATGTGATAAAATATTCTGCTGAACCCTCAGAATTCTAAAAGCCTTGGCTGTAGGTTGGATAACCTGCAATTGCTTCAATACAACCTATCATATAAAAGGTAAAATGATTTATAGCCAGAAACAGACTTTAAATTTTTATTTGGAAAAGGCAACATTTTATTTAGCACTGACAAGAAACGTTTATGATTTACTTCTTGTTTAAAGTAGCCAGTTCAGAATAAGCCAAAATTATCTGAGAATTGTTTATATTAAAAACAGGCTAAGAGTTGTTTGAACTGTGATTGCCCCCCAAATTGGAGGATAAATAAACATTCTTTCAAGACATTTCTTTGGGAAACCCCATGCTGATTCGAGGAAGACAAACCAAAGGTAAACGGCGTGTTGCAACCCAAATCTTCCGAGCGACTTCTCTTCGGGGCTACTAACCGGTGACAGGAGCACATTTATCTTTTCCAGTTGCCCAGGGTTTGTTCATGTCCCCGAGGCCGAATTCTGAGAGAAAGAGAGTGAAGGGTTTAGGACCTCGTACCTTGGCATCCGTCAAGCTGCAACCGAATTCTGCCTTGAGTTCAAGGTAAACTACTCGCTTTGTCCCTCAGTTTCCCTATCTATATAATGGGAGTTATTGAAGGATTAAATGAAATTATACAGAGCTCGGAGTGGTGCCTCGCATATAGCAAGCCCTCAGCATTTGTTATTATGTCAAGTTTCCCTTAGTGACCCCTTGAACTGTCTATCCAAATATGAGCATAATATATATAAATGGCATCAGACAGTGAGAGGGCAGGGGCCACGTGATCCCTCCACAAAAGCCACTTGTACGGGCTTCTGAGAATCAGCAATAAGGCTGGAAAAGGGAAGGCAAGCGCGCCCGCGGCCCTCGAGCGATTTCCCGCCGCGCCCGCGACCAGGGCGGCAGGCGGGCGGGCTCCGGGGGCGCTGGGGCCGCGGCGGCGCGAACTGCGCGAGCGGCGCCTCTGGGCCGGTGAATCATCCCGACAGACAGCGGCAGCAGAGAGCAGCGCTGAAAAATGGCTGAAGCGGGCACGGGCTTTCTGGAGCAGCTCAAGTCCTGCATAGTTTGGTCTTGGACTTATCTCTGGACCGTGTGGTTCTTCATCGTGCTCTTCCTGGTTTACATCCTGCGGGTGCCCTTGAAAATCAACGACAATCTGAGCACAGGTAAGGCCGGGGTAGCCGGGCCTGCGGCGCTCGCCCCTCCCCCGCCCCGGAAAGTTAGTGCAACTCACGCGGGGCCGCGGCCGGCGGGGGCGGCGACCGGGCGCGCGCTCGGGGCCGCGCCAGGGCCCGTGCTCCGGGCGCCCGCGGCCACCCGTCGAGGACACTGCGCCTCGGGCGGCCGGACTGGTTCTCGGGGCGTGTGGGGACGGTCAGTCGCCGTCCCGACCCCGCGACCCCGGGGACGAAGCGCCGGAGACACGTCGCGAGGCGAGCCCGGCAGGCGGTGACGGCACCTGGGCCCAAATCGGTTGCCGGCCGCCCTCCCGGGTGCTAGTCGGCGGGCGCCTGAAGGGGACTGATGTAGGGGGCGAGGGAGTTTCTCGGACGCTCCCTCGATGCCTGCGCGTGATCTCCGAGGGCTCCTCGGAGCTAGACCGTGCCCTTCCTCACACCCTCCGCGCTGTGGGTAGTGAACGTCTGAAGAGCAGTCGGGCGAGGTGTCCCCACACCGGCGGGACTCGGCCGGCTGCGAGCGCCCCCTGGGCTGCTGGCCGTGGTGCCAGCAGCTAGGCCCCCCAAAGGGGCCGCCCCCGCACCCTGCGGCCGGGACGGCCGCGGGGCGCCCTCCAGCAGCCCCAGTTTTAGCCCCCTGGGTTTGGAGTGGCGGGAAGGGTCGTCGCTCTGACTGAGACCGGGAGAGGGATTCCCGAAGGTGCTGTGAAGGGTATGGATGACGTGTCAGGTTACCAAGCGGAGTGTCGAAGGGACGGAGGAAGAGACGGGAAACCGGTGATCTCGACTCTTCTCTCCTCCCTCCCTGCCCTCCTAAGGCTCTGGCAACTAGTCAGGCCCCGCAGGTTTCATCCGCGGTCGCGAGTACGGAAAGTAATTAGAATAGGATCTTAATAGACTTGCAGTCAGCCAACCAAGTCATTAGAAAACAACCACAAAGAAAACTCACACCTACAGTAACGCCAGAAACGCAAAATATATTTCGGAAGAAGGATTACAAGTCTTTCTTGAAGTCTGGAAATAGTTGTGGGACTGCTTAGATAGATTATATATTTGTCTCTGTTTTTTAACGTCCCGGTATTTTGGGAACTTCTTGCAGTTCTGAGTCTATGAATAAATAATGTCTGTGTATATGTCTGTGTACATGTATATTTTGTACCTAGTGTGTGATTTACGTATTCTGGGAGTGCAGGTCTGCAAATGCATTTTCCTCTGTGGCGGTAACTGTACTGACACAATTTTTAGAACACTTGAGAAAATGTACTCACTGTGTTAGTAATTGTGCTTTTAAACATAAACCTCGGACAGCTTGGTTACTGTAACTGGAACTCATGTTCACATTTACATTGATTTCACAGTATCCCTTCAGTTAGGATCCTGCCAAGCAGATAGGATTCTGCACCCTGGAATCACTTACCATTTTAATAGCCACTGCTCAGCCCTCTTGCCCACCCCCAGTAGGGTCCTTGGCTCGAAACCCAGGCGTGTGCCCCCCACTAGGGAATAGAACCTGAGACCTTTGGATTTGCAGGCCAGCGCTCAAACCACTGAGCCACACCAGGGAGTCTTACAGCGATGTTAAAGCTAGCATTTCTCAAAAGTACCTTTATCAATTTCTCACTTGAGCTTATAAGAAAAAAATATGAAGCTATGCAACAGGCCATCTGGATTGAACCTGAAGAGACACATGATAGGTGAGCCTGCGGCTGTTTTCCCCAGTGACGCTGAACTCCTGTTTTCAAATTGGTGTTAATGCACGGTAGAGTCATAAAGGAAGGTAAAAGGAGAAGCACTTTGAGAGCAGCTACCTCTGCTTTTTCTATGAGAAGTAGGGGAAGAGGCGGACATTCAACCCTCCCGTGGTGGAACTGCTCTTGCAGGAAGATCTAAAGGGGTTCTAACGAGACACATTTGGCTGTTTCTAAGCCCTGTAGTGCTTATTCCTATGAGGTGAAGGCAAGTGACCCTGGAGAGGCAGCTGAGTCTAGAGCTGCTTTTAGGGAGCTATGGGTGTTGCAGGCCTTCTTCCTCAGAAAAGCTAAGGACACTACTGCAAGGAGGAAGATCCGCGACGCGGCCAGGAGCCAGGGCTTGCATGACACAGGCCCAACTCTGCTCTTAAAAAGTTGTGGAATCCAGTAAAAATGTTCCCAAGTTGTTCTGGATGTCTGCTTGGCTTGTTTTTCTCAATATCTTCATTACTGATGGTGCCTTTAATATTTCTAACCTCATTTGATCATATTTTGTGGTAAACGTGCTAAACCCATTAAAAAAAATTCTTGAATGCCTCCTGTGCATAGGGCATTGTGACAGGTGCTATGATGGGAGAGATAATACAAGTCTGTAAAACTCAGACTAAATGAAGAGTACACTGTGGGTATACCTTCCCATAATGCAAAGTGGGAGCTTCTCTTGAACTGAACCTTAGAGGATGAGAATTCCACAGTTGTGAGTTCGGGATATAGATGGGCCTCCCAAACAAAGGCACAAATATAATATGTGAAAGTATAGGTTGAATTCAGAGAAATGTGAATCATGTGGAATTTAAAACAATAAATGAAAAGGATTAATGAACGATGAAACTTCGCAGTTCTCTTATCATGTGTAGTTTTTCAAGTTAAAATACCTTCAAGGTTCTTTTCAGGCTGTGCCTTAGTTCCAGCTGTTCTCCTCTGCCATATGGATCTGCTTGACCTTCATTGCATTGAGCTTGTGCCTTTTAGGGTAGGACAGAGTTCAAACAATTCCACAGTATTCCCTTAGACTACACAGAGAAAATGTCATATAGGCAACCAAATCTTGTAATGAAAAACGAATTTTGAGGAAAGTGGAGAAAGCAAACATATTAGAAATAGCATACATTGGTTAGCTTTGATAATTGCTTTTTTGATACTTTGCCCTTCAGTTGGATAGGAGAGTGTTAACATCATTTTATGATTTACTGAAAATACAAGAACTTTTAACAAGATTTAAAACTGAATTATATCATTACTTGTCAGTTTTCAAGTGAGTTAACATCCTAAAACAATGCTTTTCCAGAAGGGCAGAAATTTAATAAATAGGAGAAGCCATGCAGGATGTTATTAAAGAAAAACAATAAAATAGATTTAAAAAATAGTACCATAACTTACTTTGTAGTGTGATGTTGGTGGCACTTTCTCCTCTACCTTGTGTTCTGAGATTTTAGATCCTGAATTTAAAACACTTTGAATGATAATGCCTTTTCTTAAAATGTGCACTTTTGCCATTTTTATATCATGCAGCTTAAGTGATTTTCCAGTTCTATTTCTGTTTCCTGGGAAGCAAGAGTTCAAAGAACTTTGAAGTCCTATTTCATTCCTTTTGGAAAACAAATGTAATAGTCTGAGTTAAGTTTACTGTTGTTTATATTGTAAAATTTTGTGTGTGTGTGTGTATGTCATTTAAGGTGATAAATATAGATGCAAAATTCTCACATTACTGAAATGATACAATACATATTTTGCTGTGTATAATGTACACCCATATTTTTGTGTACATTATACGTGGGATTATTATACATGGTGTGTAATCATTATGCCCAGGTATAATGTGCATCCTTATTTTTCCCTCAGAAATTTGGGCAAAAAAAGTGAGCACTATACACGGCAAAATATGGTAACTCTTGTTGTGGCTCAGTTTTGAGTATTTTCATATTGGAAATAGTTATTCTGAATTTAATTAACATTGGACTTCTCATCTAGACGCCTGCTTTCAATTTATTTATGTCTTTTGCTCCTGATGTGCTTGTTTAAAATCTTCTCCCATCTGTAAATCCCACCCGTCCTTCCAGGACTACCTTGCATGCTGCCTTCTGATTGTTTCATTTGAAGGGAACTTTCACAGTGCATTATATGAGAGGCATGTTGGCAATGTTTACCTTGTATTGCGGATAAAAGTATGTCGGTGTGTAAATGTCTCTCTTTCTGTATCCATATTTCATAGCTACTATTAGACTAGTTCTTCGTTTCCCAATATAATTCCTGTGCGTAGTAGATCCTTGCCAGTCACTGCATGAATGAATCTTCTAGTTATTGTGTACCCAGTGAGTTGGAATAGAAACAATGGAATTGATCAAACCTGTTACTGGATATGTGCATCAGCTGAGTTTTCAGCCTTAGATCCAGCTGTCACAAAAACTTAAAAAATTCTATAATGGGTCATGTGCATCTGATTCATGGTTGCCCAGTGTATGAACTTACAGAAGGACACTTTTCTGATAATGTCACCTTTGAATTGAGGCTATATCCCAGACAGCTTAGTTGCTCTTATTTTTGGAGAGACGTTTTTCTTAGCCATTGATGAAGCAATCTGAATGATGCCTTTTTTCCTCTCCCGCTTACTTGCCATGAATGTACGGTGCTACTTTTATATTCCTTAAGGTTCTTTCTGGCTCTAGGATTCTCTTTCAGTCTCTTAGGATAAATTTCACTGAGTGCAGAGTATAGAACCAAAAAATTACATGAACTTAATATGAATATGTTTTTCCTAGCTTGGACTCTAATTCTTACTGAATACAATTCCAGATTTTACGTGGCTTCTTTCAGTGGCTTTCCTTCTCAAAAATAAAATCCACATGTACTACCTTGACTGCAAAGTCCAATGATCTGACCCCTTTCCACCCATTCTATCTGAATTTCTACCATTTTTTCATCAAGGTCATTACCCTCAAGACATGTTGTAATTCTCTCTTATTCTTAAAGATATCTTGCTTGACCTTCTGGTTTTTGCACTAGCTCTTCCCTCCACCGGAGTGCTTTTCTACTTGATTTTTGCACTATAGCCTTCTTAGTAGTCACACCTCTGCTTAAGTTTACTTCTTTCGAGGGGTTTTCCCTTATGATCCAATCTAAAATGACCATCCAGTCATTGTAATATCATCGGATTTGATTTTTCTGCATAGCACTGAGCATGGTTTGATATAATTCATGTTTGTTTATTAATTTATTGCAGGAGTCAGATCATCAGACTTTGTATGCCAGGGTAATAGTTGTCCCCCATGTTACTGGAAACTCATTGTCTTGTTTTGTCTGTCTTGCTGTGTGTCCCCAGGATCCCAAACAATGAGTTTTTGGGCCTAACACATACTCAGTATGTATTTGTTGAATGAGTGAAAAACTATGTCAGTTGGTTGTAGTGACTCAGCAATAATACTGTCCTTTAGGAAATGACTTTGAAATCTATCATGTAGTCATTTTTTATGAGATTCAGAATTGTGTTTACTGACTCTAAATTATAAAGATTACCCCAAAATGTTAACTGATGTTCTAAAATATTAATGTTTTGATCCATTCTTTAGGGGTAGAATTTAAGGAAGGCTTATCCTTCTGGTTCATATTGTAAATTAAATTTAATATAAAGGATGTTGAGTCAAAAATTGATTGCATTGGGAAACAATTTGTGTAACATAACCTGGAACTTCAAAAACAGGCAGCACATTTACCACATTTACCATAAAAAATTTGCAAATTTAAGTACTTCATATTAATTGTAAGGATTGAGCTTGAGGTTCTACCAATGTGCATATTGTTTCTAAAGAATATCCAAAAATTGCACTAAACAGGATAATGGATTATTTATAACCACACTACTGAATGTCTGTTTGTCTTTGGGGAAGGAGGGGTAATAGAAGAAAGCTATGTCTGGGAAAATTTTCAGAACAATATTGGCAAGCATTATGAAACTTAATATGCAGAAACATAATTTGAAGTGATGAGAAATATTTAAGCACAATTTTAAGTTCATATATTTGCACATACCTTCCCTAACTATAGGAACCATTTTTATGTTTATATGAGTAGCCAGAGTGAAAATAGTTTTAGAATTATGGAAACTTGCTTTATTGCCAATTTTACTGGAATATTTCTTTCTCCATAAAGTAGTGCCGTAGTTATTGAAAGAATGAAATGCCAGCTGTGATATGATGAAAGGGACCACTGGATTTAGGAATTTGAGTTCAAATCCCAGGGCAATAAACTTTCATAGTTTTATTTGAACTCTAAATGAGATAGCCTTTAACACTGACTCCTGAGCAGAGCCCATTAATATTATTAGCAAGCATATATTGTATACCTGGTTGTTCTAGTTCATTTCACTGACTCTGAACTGTGTTCATTCACTGGTTCATTCATTCATTCATTGGTTTGTTTATTCATTCATTTAGAAAAGCAGGTACTTGTAAAATTGAAGTTACATAATTCCTCTCAGTTATTATTGGGACACACAATCTCATGTCAGTTGTATTCATTCCAGTTTCTATACTTGTTTTCTGTGCTGAACAATTAATATCCCCTGATATACTGCCAAGTTCACTAATGCTTTCAAGTATATTTTGCTCCCCATGAGCAAGGACTTGCTTGGCTGAAATTAGATCTTAAAAATAAGATTGAGTGTAAATCTGAAGATTGGAACTAGGAAGGGATGAGGAATTCACATTTATTGAAGTCTTACATGAGCTAGGCACAGTGCCACCGTCTTTATCACTGGTTAGTCCCCATGAGTTTGTCCACAGGTCAGTTTCTATCCCCTATAAACAGCTACATAGATGATATTTTCTTTTTACCTGTGGAATGAAAATTGTTCAAAGCAAAACTAGTACAGTTTTAATACTAGTTGTCTTATTAAAGGAAGCAATACAAGTGAACACATTTAAACATGTATTTTAATGGGAAAGCAGCTTAATTTATGAACGAGAATGAGAACTTGGTGGAGATTTTTGGAAGGGACTGTTTCCTTAGTATATCCAGAGGAGCTTGAGAATGGGGATTATGACTTTTTCATCTTTGTATTTCTATCCTATGGTCATTGCTCAGAGATGATACATGAAAAGAGGAATGCGTGGATACTTTGGGTGTTTTTAATGCCTTCCAAGATTGATAGCACTGGCCGTCCTTGTTTTACTTCACCAGCTAAAGTTTATCTTTCTTTTGGTGCAGAGAGTTATTGCTAATACGCCGCCCTCAAGGCTAATGCTTATTATTTGGCTCACAGATGAAACTCAGAGAGATAAAAGAATACTTCTGAGGTAACTGGGGCAAGAGTTTGAAGACAAGTGGAGGAAAAGAAGTGTTCTAGTGTATTAAGAGGAGAAATTCAGAGCGGGAAAACACTGTGGGCAGGAAAGGATAATGTGGTATAAACGTGACTAGTCAGATGGGTCATGACAGCTTAGTGATTGTCTAGATGTGGGGCTGAAATGGGATTGATAAAAAGTATACAACTGGACAAATACTACTTAAGGAGTGTTCATACTTCCTAAATAAACTGTAATAGGTACCACCCCGGGCATTCTATGAATATTCGTGTGGTTGAGATAGTTGCGTTTGGCTTTCCAGCTTGTTGAATAATGGCTCCCTCGACTGGAATGCAACTTCATAGGAGATATTAAGGTGAATGGACAGCACTTTGTAGAATGTAAACTACTACTTAAATCCAAGGCATTATAATAGCTTGTTTCTGTAGAAGTTTGTATTCTAAGGGCCTTGTCTCTCACCAAGAAATGACAGGTTAAAATACAGTGGGATCTCATTTATCCTGCATATTCTATCTAGAGAATATCCAAAAATTACACTAAACAAGATAATGGATTGTTTGTAAACACTACTGAATATCTGTTTATCGTAAACATGAAAGACTATTTCCCGACATCTTTATTTTATTTGAGATGTCATTGTATAGATATCTGTAAAGAGTTTTGAGTTTCCTGGAAGAGAGAGAATATGTGATGGAATTCATTTTTGATGTTACGGTGGAGCAGGATAGTTACCCATGTGTTACTGTTACTAATCCTTCAAATAGCAGGCATTTCTGCACTACCTACTGTGCTAAAATAAGAAACTGACAGGCCCAGTTAGCTCTAGCAGTTTTTCATGTTAGGCTCTGTCTCTGACCAGAGGAGTCACTGTTTAATTGGGGTTATTAAACCTCTCAGCAAAATAAGGCATCATTTATCTGAGAGAGCATTTTCTTCCCCTCTGAATTTTAGGAAACTGAAAGTATACTAGTTGTAAGCACACTTTTTGTTTCTTAAGTTGATCTCCAAATCTACTACAGGATTTTGATTAAGTGTCAGTCTTTATGAAGATTTGAGTAAGCCTGTTGAAGATTTTAAAGGAATCTTTTAGGTGAGTGAGGAAGGCTTTAAAAAAAAAAGCTTAACGATGTAAAATAGCACAATTGAAAATTTCTGAGATATAAAATAGCCTTTAAAAAAGAAGTGGCTTTTAAAAACAAGCAGTTTGGATTTATGTGTGATTTAGAGTTAGAAGGTGTTTTATGGTTTTGTTTTTAAGTCAGTCGTAATGCCAATCTAAAGTGTTATTCGATTAGCAATAGGTAATAGAATGCTTACAGTTCTTCCCTCTGTTAAGTTTTTCTAGTTTCTAGTTTCTTCTTGGGAATAAGAGAATGAAATTTACTTCTTTGCCAAATTGATCTTTTTCATTTATTTGACAGGTACTGTTTATGGAGCGTTATTAATAGAACTGATAAAGTAATGCTCTTCAGGTGTTTCTCAATTTATTACATCCACTTAACTCAGTTGTTTTCTTTCTGTGACATATATTTAGATTCCTATAGTGTCACATAGTAAGAACTGGTATGTTCTGGTTTGCACTTTTTCTTTGGGCTCTGCCAGAGGGGGAGGAGAATTCCTATTCTTACATATCTTGTATTTAAAAGAAAACAAAAGTTACACTTTTCTCAGTTCAGGCTCAGAGCTCTTGATGTTATGGGTTAGAGAGAAAATTTTTTCTTCGCTTATTTAGCTCTTTTAGCAAAATGAGTATCTTAAATTGTTACATTTACATTTGAGGAATGAAGTGTGAGAGGCTAAATTGTGGTTATTCAGTCTTAGAAACTTGCTTCTCAATCGTTTTTTCCCTCAGAGCTGGAAGTTGTATATATGCATTATCATTAAGTAATAGTCTGAAAATGTAATATAAAAATCTAATAGCAAATCCAACCTGTTGGAAAAACCATTCTAAGAATAAACTTTTTCTTTCTTTTATGTTATTTGAAGAAGATACAGAAGTGATGACAACATAACATCGATTACATTTGAGCAAAGATGCAGACATTAATTAGTCTTGGCTATAAAAGTATTCCTAAATTCTTGTTTTCTGTTCCATGTTTTCTGTTCCCCTTCAATTTTGAGGAGACATTTATAACAGTAGCAGTGGGAGCTTCGCACCTGGTCAAAATAAGTACTTTTTATTATCTGTGTCTTACCTTTATTCTTAACTCTTTGTACCCTTTGTATCCATTTCCATAATTTTCCTGCAGTGCTTACACCTCATGGATAATTTCAAAGCCAAATTCACTAATCTTTGCTCAGATCTTGTTCTTATTGATATGTTGCACTGCAGAAAAAGATGGTTTACGTTGACCTTCTAGTCTCTCGCCATGACATAATGTTTATTGAGTCATACTGTTAGCAAGTTACAGTATGTGGTATGGGTATAGAGGAATAGAAGGATGACCAAGTTGTGGTCCCTTTCCTCAGTTACTTAGTGCAGAGAGGGAAAGAGAAACACAACCAACACGAATCTAAAGTAAAATGTACAGTACAAAGGAACAAACAAGTTACCACACAAGGGGATGAAAAAAAGTTTTACATTCCTGTTGGTAGTTACTGAGTTGGACCTTGGTCACAGAACCCCTAGGCTAGTGGAACTGCGTTAGCAAAGGAGTGTCATATAGCTAGATGACTTCAGAAAAGGCAAATAGGGCTGAAGGGATGGTAAAATAGGAGAAAAACAAGAATCTATTGGGGTTAAATTGTAGTTCATTCTGAAGGATTAAAACAATTGAAAAATTCTAATTATGTTATATTTTACCCATATAGAAAAGAACAGGAATATAATGGATTAAACTATTACCCATGTTTAAGCATTATGTTAACATTTTTCCATAAGTATGCATATTGCTTTTCCTTTCTCTTTTTACTATAAACTGTATAAATTATATTTTGTAGAACTCTTTTAGATTTACAGAAAAATTATAGCAAATACAGTTCCCATATACCTTATAGGCAGTTTCCCCAATTATTAATACCTTACATTTGTATGATATACAGTCAAACCTTGGTTGTTGAACGTCTGTCATCTTGAACAGTTCAGTTCTTGATCATATTGTTCACAGAAAAAATGTCTTGGTTGTCGAACAAAACTTCAGTTCTGGACCCAACAACCCAATCATGATGATACCTGTATGATCAGTCACCTGTGTGATTTGGTTTTCTAACAAATTACTTCTGGAACAACCTTTTTTTTTTTTTTTTTTAATTTTTAGACAGAGGGGAAGGAAAGGAGAAAGAGAGGGAGAGAAATATCAATGTGTGGTTGCCTCTCTCATGCCCCCTAGTGCGGGGACCTGGCCCACAACCCAGGCATGGACCCTGACTGGGGAATCAAACCGCCGACCCTTTGGTATGCAGGCCGAAGCTCAATCCACTGAGCTACACCAGCTGGGGCTGGAATAGCCTTCCTATTCAAATTACTTCTGGAACAAATTAAGTTTTTGTGCCCACTGTATTTGTTACAATTAATGAGCCAATATTGACACATTATTAGTAAATGAAGTGCATACCTTTTTCAGTTTTTCCTAAATGTCCTTTTACAGTCCAGGATTCCATCCAGTATATCACATTACATTTAGTAATCATGTCTCCTTATACCTTTCTCGGATGTGACAGTTTTTCATACTTTTCTCATTTTTGATGACTTTGATAGTTTTAAGAAGTACTGGTTAGATATTTCGTGGACTGTCCCAGAGCTGGGGTTTGTCTGGGTTTTTTTTTTTTTTTCCTTGTGATTTTCATGGGATTGAGTTTTGGGGAGGAAGACCACATAGATAAAATGCCATCAAGGGTACAAACTATTAACTTGACTTACCACTGTTGATATCGACCTTGATTGGTAAGCTGAGGGAGTGTTTGTCACGTTCTTCACTGTAAAGTTACTCCTTTCCACCCTTTACACTGTACTTTTAGAGTGGAAGTCACTGCACAGTCCACGCTTGAGGACTGAAGAGTTTTGTTTCTTTATGTGGAAATAAACAAGGGCCACCCAAATGAGAATAATTAAAGCCTATTTATTCAGAGCTTGCTATAGCAAGGGAGTCAGCAATCATCACTTGTTTTTGGCAGAGATTCAAAGGCAAGCAGAGAAGTGGGAAAGCTTGACAGTAGAAAAAAGGAAGTGCTTCACAGATGCCCTGATTGGAGGCAGTGTCATGGAAAAGCTGGAAGCAGGCAACTAGAAGCAGAACATCCTATGCCATTGGTTAGGGAAGCATATTTGGCTTTTCTGGGTTGATCCTAAATCAGAAGTGGGGACAAAAATTAGGAAAACTTATTTATGGATCAAGTTGTTACTGTTTGGGCCGATTACTATAGAAGTAGTGGTTTGACTTTCAGGACTGGTGTGCAGGCTTTGGGTCAGAGTTCTATTTTTATATGTGGTTTGGTCATTGCCTGTTTGTATGGTCAGTCTCTCACTCACCTTCAGGGTAGAGTATCTACAGCAATAATTTGGAATTCTGCATAGATTTGTCTCGTCTCTATTTATTTCAGTATGGAACCTGTTTTATTTATTTTCTATTTTGGGTTATAATAGAACTTTATTATTTTGTTGTTCATACTGCTTTATTTATTTTGTTTCTTACATTATTTCAGTTTTGGCCACTGGGAGCTCTTTCTGTTGGCTTTGTGTCCCCTTGAGATATCCCCTTGATGGTGGCAATATTTTGCTGTTTTTGAGTGCTTCTTTCTTCTGTAACACTGCAAGATGCTCCAGGCTTATCTTGTATATTTCCTGTTCCATCTCCCTCTTAAAAAAACAAACCAAACAAAATTCTTACCTATACAGGTAAAGCTGCACCATAATTCTTTTTCCCGGTTCCCTCCCTATTGGTAACTATTTTCCTGAAGTTGGTTTTGTTCCCTCTTATTTAGTGTATTCACAAAAAATATTAATAATTTTGGTGAGTTTAAAAAATATGTAAATGGACTACTGCACATACATTTTTGCAGTTTGTTTCTGTTATCATACATTATGAGATTTTTTTCATATTGTAAATATACTTCATTTTATTTATTTATTTTTAAATTATAAGAGAATGTTTATTTAGAAAGTTACAGAGGTAGTTTAAGTGGGCCTGCTGGGCTGTGTAGGCCCAGGAAACAAGTTACAGAAACAAAAGAAGAGCCCTTGGAATTTAGGAGAGAGAAAGGCAAAGCTAATGTGCTTGTGGGGAGGAGGAGGTTGAAGGGAAAGGCCAGATGTGCTCCTGAGACGGAGAGTGCGCTACTTCATTTATTTTAATTATATAGTATTCCATTGTGTGAGTATATCATGGCATATCCAGTCTACAACAAGTAGACAATGAGTGCTGCATGGACCTTTAGGATATTGGTGATGGGACGAAATAGGGAAAGTTTGGAAATGAGTGGCCTCCACTCATTTTTTTAGTGGTACGGAGAGGGTGAGGACAAGAGATGCTTGATGATCTGCAACATTTCTGTTTGCCTGTGTCACACGTAATTTTTAAATGCTCTTCTCAGGTATTCATACAGGCAAAAATTCTGTTTACAATGATCTGACTCTGGAACCTCCATTTTGCATATAAACCTGAAGTATTTTTGTCATGGTTTTAGAATATGCTATTGTTTCTAAGAATTCAAACAACCACATAAACTGACCAAAGACTATTTTTTTCAGAAGTTTACCAAGAATCGTTCACTATTAGAAACATACCTTTGGTTGCAGTACCATTCGTAGTATCTGAGTCACTGATAGAACACACAGTATTGGCCTATATTTGCACGTTTTGCATCCATGCTGATGCTTCGTTGGTGGAGGTGTCTTTACTTCATTAAATCTTCTAAAAAAGTCATGAATACATTTGCTTTCCAAATCCTATTGTTTTAAACAGGGCCAGGACTAGGTAGGGTAAGGCAAGTGAGGCACCTAGGTGCAAAACTTAAGGAGATACTCTCAATGGTCCTGCAAGTACAACTTCAGCACTTGCACAACTTTGCCTCCTCAAATTTTCCACCTTTGGCAACTTGCTTGCCTCATCCTAGTCCTGATTAAAAATTACATTTTGTTTATTCCCTCTTTATATTATAGTTACGAGTTTATGTTGACTTTTTTGGAAATTTATGTGTAAGAATAGATTATCTCTTATGTTTGTTACAGGATAGAAAGAGGGTATTTAACATTATTTGTTTTTAAAAGGATGTATTAGAATTGATTGGGTTAAGTACTACTACTTCAGGGCACATACTTGGAAGTGTCCATTTTTGGGATATATGAGCATCTTCAACTTCATTGGATATTGCCAGATTACTTTACAGATGGTTGTATTAGTCAGTGATTGCTATACTAATGCTACATAAAACAAAACCAACCAAACAAAAATGCTCTGAAACTTGGTGGCTTAAAATAATAAGTATTTATATTTTCCTTTTTGATCTATGGTCTTATTGCAACTCAAATGAGCTAGGCAGGATTCCAGACTCCAGACTCTGGATTCTGTTCTTTAGGCTGCAGGCTGGGCTAAAGTTGGGTTCATGTAGTTCATTCTTGGACAAGCAACTACCCATTTTTCTTGTGGGAAATGGGAGGAGGAAAAATAAGGCAGGTGGAAATGTATAAAACTTCACGTGGATCATCTATAGAACTTCTGCTCACCTTCCATTGTCCAGAACAAGTGATGTGGCCACGCCCAACATATGTGCAGGCGGTGAAAAATACTCATTAATTCTAGTGGGTAGTGCTGCAAAGTTATCTGGCAAATTAGTAGATTATAATTCTAATAAAGGAAGGGTGTGAAGAATGAATGATTCAGTTTACCACAATGGTTGTACCATT
>PVJD01008054.1:0-76820 GCA_004026545.1 Mormoops blainvillei | reverse complement strand
AGTCAAGGGCAAAGATGGTGCAGAACTGGGCTAGAGCAAGGGAGTGGGAATGGAGAGAACAAGTGCGTTAGGGGGAGCTCTCCAAGGCTGGATCAATAGGATTTGTTGACTGACCATAGTGGGGGAGAGTGTGAGATATTGGAGGGTCAGGTACTGATGATAAATCAGTTATTTTGAATTTAGGAGACGCAGATTTGGGGGGACTCTAAGAATCATTTTGAATGTGTTCAGGCTGAGGTGATAAATCCTCCCCCTGGCTATTTCCTTCCTTGAGAAGAAAGGAAAGCTTTGAGAGGAGATGTGGGTTGTGCCTTAGTGTTTGGGCTCTGAGACTGGCTGGTTGAGACTGAATGCAGGTTGTGCTGCTTAGAAGCAAGCAATTTACTCAACTGCTCTGAGCTACAAGCCACGTCTCATAGGACGTTCTTTAGAGTATAGAGTTAAGCAGGTAAATCTTGTAAAGTGCTCAGAACACAGTAACTGTTCAAAACATGTCAGCTAGAAGGAAAGAAAGAAAGAAAGAAAGAAAGAAAGAAAGAAAGAAAGAAAGAAAGAAAGAAAGAAAGAAAGAAAGAAAGAAAGAAAGAAAGAAATTGTAATAGAGGGAGAGTCCCACATGCCCTGGGATTTTTCTCAGACTCTCTCCCCACCCTATACAGGTACGCGGCCTTGGTTCCACGCATAATAACTTCTCCAGCACAGCCGAACACCTGATCCCACTCACTGAGCACTTCGTGCAGAAGTGCCAGTTCCCTGCTCTCTTACAGATGCAGGATTTCAGGGCCTAAGCCTTGAACATATATTTTGTCAGCTTCTTTTCTCTCCCCTAAGCCTTCTTTAAGAGAAAAACATAGTGTGCGCTCTGGAACTCCCTTTAACTTTATTTTCTCCTCCAGATCCACTCCTCTGGTTTGTCAGTTTTCCCAAGGTTAGGTATTTCCAAGAGGGAGGTGAAAATATACAGGAGGGGGACTGGGGCTGGAGATAGCGCTCTCAGGCCACTGATGTTGAGGCCACAACAAAAGATAGGCTTCACTAGGAAGGTGTGAAGAATGAAAACACGAAAGGGAATAAACACTGAAGAACCATAACCGAAGTGGGTGAGCAACGGAGAAAGAGTGTATGATGGAGACGGAGAAGGGAGGGCCGGAACAGTAGGAGTAGAAACCGGGAGACCCAGGAGAGATCACTGTCCTGGAAGCCAGGAGGGGTGAATGTTTAGAGGAGGGACTGGCCCACAGCATTACCTGTTTTGGGGAGATTAAGTAGGATCAGCACTGAGAAGAAGCTACAGAATATGCAGTAAGTAGGTCATCAAGACTCTGAGAACAGTTTCAGTCGAACCAAGGGGAAGTTACTTGCCCAAGGTCATGCAACTAGTAAGTGGTGGAGCTAAGACTAGGTGGCCTATCATGAGAGCCCATGTTCTCCATCACTCTGCTCCATAGGTAATTTTTTTGTGTGCCCATCAAAATGTTAGTAATATGTCTTGTGTGTTTGCATGTAGGTGTTGGAACCTAATTGTCATAGAAATGAAATACCAAAATCCCAGCTCATACTTACATACTGAATTCCATGTTCATTTTTCCTTAAGCCAGGAGATGAGATTTATTGACCCATTTGATCTGTTGTACCCATCTGCATTTACTTGAGATGCTAAGAAACACATCCATATTTGTTTTATGAAGACTATGTCCCCCCAAGTCATTGATCGTAAGCTTCACAAACAGAACAAACCAACAAAATACCCCAGTTTTGACAAGAAAAGAGAGCTGTGGCAACCTCAGCTCCGCATGTTGAAAGTGTATGGTTGTGCTTTGGTGTCTGTGTTGCATGCATAAATATCAGCTGTTTTGCACAAGAGCAGACATGGGGGGGTTCGTGGACAGTGCCTGAGACATGCAACGCGGTCCGATTCTTGAGTTGTCTAGTCCTTCTCTGTGTCTTTCAGTCCTTCCTGAGACTCCTTGTCTATAAAGCTATTAGACATCTGCTAACCATCAGTCTGGGAAAGTGTGGATAACACCAATCTTCATTGAAGGAATTTGTAAAATTAGAAATATTATTATGACAAATGTCATGACAACAGAGTTAAATATTCTGGAATTTATGTAAGGATGATCTTAATATTTTGATGATTACAGCATAACACTTAAGCCAACTTTTAACTTCGTTATGATATTAATAATCATAATATATTAATAATATATTAATCACAATCCCTATAATATATATTAACCATAAATAAATCATAAATATGATTACTATATTAATCATAAAATAATCATAATATATTAATAATCATAAATAAATTTATCAAATATTCTGTGCACTGTGCTAAGCATGTTACCTAGATAGCCCCATTTTATAGGAAAGGAAACTGCTCCTTGGACAGCCGCAGTAACCGATTTGAGGTGCTAGAGCTAAAAAGCATGGAGTCAGAATCTTCACTGAGGCAGCCTGGCTTCGGAGCTCTGGTCTTACCCTCTAGAACTTTCTCTTCCAAATTTAAAATTAATATTTCTTCTCATGTGAATCATGATTTCTAGAATTCTCACTTTCTAGCAGCAACACTTCTTGCAGTTCTTTGAGTCACTGGAAGATCTCCCCCCCCTGCATTAGGCTTTTCATTGAAACACAGATGAACCCCTCTCCGTTTTTGCTCCACTGTTGCTATAATCACTGGGCATGATTGGCAGGCTGTGATCCAGCCGGAATACAAGGCATAGCAGCATCCCAATTACGTGGGGGGGCAGTCCGTTTAAATAGCTAGCAACTTCTTTCCTTCAAATATTTTTTCTAAATGTTTTCCAGGAATCAAAGAGAGACAAAACTGACATGCTTTTATAAAAAGTTATCTATTATGAGAAATTGGAGATATTAGGAAAAGATCCCATTTTGTGAGAGTAAAAAGAGTTTGAACAATATGAAGGCATATCCATGCCCACTTCCAGCCCTTTCTCCATGATTTAAAACAGAACAAAAGACACAGCATGGGAACAGGAAATGGTCTTCCTGATGTTTTTTTCATGAGTACATTTGTACAATTTAAACTTTTACGATCACTGCCAGATAACAGAAGTATAAATATAGCCTTGCTAACACATAGCCTATTTGCTAGTTGCAAAATGGCTAATTCAGTAAAACCCCATGATAATACTGGACACAATAAATATTCAGTGGGAGACAGGTGGGTGGCTAAGGGGGATGATGGATGGGAAGTGTTTTCCCAGCCTAATTTTTTCTGAATTGGGCCAATGCAATAGAGCAATTTACCTGGGGGATTCCTGGAATCGCTGTTCTCACTCTGGAAAGTACAGTCAGCCACAGGACCTCAAGTGATTCCCATCAACACCCAAGTTGGAATGGACAATCACTGCCAAGTGAAGCCAGACCCCAGCCAGGACCAGGACAGGTTGGGATTGTGTGGACGGACCCCTGAAATTCCCTGTTGGCTCACTGCACAGACTGGCCCCAGTCATTTCGTTCACTTTATGATGTTGCATTGTGAATTGAATGTTTAAACCTCATTCAATGCCATTTTTTGGGTAGCAGCTTTATTGAGATAAAATTTACATATCATAAAACCATCCCTTTGAAGGATACATTTCAATGGTTTTTAGTATATTGCTAAAGCTATTCAACTATCACTGTAATCGATTTTAGAACATTTTCACCATCCCTGAAAGAAACCCTACACCCTTTGGCTGTACTCTGTTTCTCCCATCTTTTCTCACCTCCTGCCCTAGGCAACCACCTTTCTTTCTCTATAGATTTGCTATAGATATGCTTTGTTTTCTGTAGATAGTTCTAAACATTTCATATAAAAAGAATTATACAATATCTCATCTATTATAGCAGACATCTTTCACTTACAGTGTTTTCAAGGTTACCTATTTTGTAGCATGTGTCAGTACTGCATTTCTTTTTATTATCAAATAACATTGCTCTGTAAGGATTGTCACATGTCATTTATTCATTCCTCAGTTAATGGATATTTGAGTTGTTTCTACTTTTTTGTCTCTTGTGAATAATGCTGCTATGAACATCTATGCACAGGTTTTTGTGTGGATGCATTTTTCATTTATCTTGGATATATATGCAGGCGTGAAACTGCTGGATCACATGGTAGCTATGTTACACTTCTGAGAATCTGCCAGCCTGTCTTCCAAAGTGGCTGCCCCATTATACATTTCCACCAGCAATGTATGATGGGTCCAATATCTCTACTCAATGTCATTTCAAGAGGTTTCTGTTTATGGTTTGGAGACTTCAATTGGTATATTTCCAAATGGTCAAAACTCAAAACGCTGTCCAATATGATGTAATGATAATAACAATGATAATATCTAGTATACTTGTATTGAGTTCTTTTATGTCCTGTCGGACTTTATCTCACTGAATCATCATGACAGTCCTCAGGTCTAAATAGTGCCATTTGAATTTTAAAGATGAAGAAAGTGAGACTTAGAGACATTGTGACATGTTACACAGGGTCACACTGCTGGCAGGGGGCCCTCCAGATTTCAAAGCCTGTATTTTTGAAAACCATGCTATTCTGATAAGCTCAGTGTCATGTACATTTGAAATTGTCAACATGCTGGATAAAGGATCAAATTACCAAGGTGATATCGTGTTATTTCCCTTTCAATCAACCAAAATGACAATTGTAAATGTGTCTTGCACTGGCCCCTGCTGCTCTGGCCCTTTGTAATCATCCAGCATCCCTCTGGGTCCTTGGCTTTCCCAGCAGAGTGAGGCACTGAGCCAGGATGGGAAGCCAGCGCTAAGAGAGCCACTTAATAATTCCACGTAGATGGTTACTTCAGCCAGTTATTGAACCTGAAGCATTATCACCCTCAGCTAATGCAAACAGACAGGGTTCTGTGCACTGCTGTGGCAGGGAAGGTTTTGTCGTCTAGGATTACAGAATTGTATTACTTGCACATTTTTAGAAACAAAATTTATTCATGTCTAAATGATAAGTCAACATACAGATATTGGAAAATTCAGAAAACTAAAAAGGAAGAGGCTTCTCCCAAATCTCAACCCTTAGAAACAACCACTGTTAATATTTTTGTGTATTTACCCTAGTCTTTTTATTTTCCATGCATTAAAAACATTATTGATTTTCCCTGATTATAAAAGTAATTCATATACCTTGTAGGAACATTGGAGGATTTAAGTAAAACATTTATTATTTCAACATTGACAGGTAGTCACTATTAATATTTTTATTTGTATCATTTTAGTCTCCCTTCCTTCCTTCCTTCCTTCCCTCCTTCCTTCTTTCCTCCTTTCTTTCTTTCTAGAGGAAAGGAAAGGAGGGAGGTGGGGAGGGAGGAAAGGGGAAGGTGGGGGAGAGAGAGAGGGAGAGATTAGTTGTTCCACTTATTTATGCATTCATTTGTTGCTTCTTGTATGTGCCCTGACCAGGAATCAAACTTGCAACCTTGGTGTATTGGGACAACTCTCTAATCAACTGAGCTACCCAGCCAGGTCAGTGTTTTCTTTTATTGAATATGTATACATATGTGAACATATAACAAATTTAAAACCATAGTACTTTTAATTTAATTTCTACCATTGTTCTATGAATTAATTAATATGACTGAGGTTACAGTGTACAGTTGATCTTAAACAAAAGATCAAGAAAAATAGCCCATGCTTTATACTATAATTCGTATCCTACTCCACTTCTTATGCCTTGATTAATATTATATTATAATGTTTTCCCATGGCATTTCCAACACTTTGTAAACATCATTTTAAATAAGTATACAGTGTTATATTGCACACATGCCATAATTTAATTAGCCATTTCTCTTTTGCAGGATATTAGACTTTTCCTAGTTTCCCACATTTTACATAAATTATAAGAAATACCTTGTGTGTAAGTATTTTTTAGTATTTCAAATATTTCTTAGGGTAGGTTTCTAGGAGTAGAATTATTAGATCCAATAGATCTGTCTATTTTTTCTTTTCTTCCATTAAAAAAAAATCACACAATATTTCAACATACAGAAAGGTAAAGAGAGTAACGAACGATAAAGATCCCTGAACCCACCAACCATCTTTTTTTTTTAATTTCTAAAGATTTTATTTATTTATTTTTAGAGAGGGGAAGGGAGGGAGAAAGAGAGAGAGAGAAACATCGACGTGCAGTTGCCTCTCACATGCCTCCCACTGGGGACCTGGCCTGCAACGCAGGCATGTGCCTTGACTGGGAATCGAACCAGTGACCCTTCAGTTTGCAGGCCGGTGCTCAGTCCACTAAGCCACACCAGCCAGGGCCCCACCAACCATCTTTTATTTTAAGGGTTATGACTTTTTATTTAATTTTTTATACTGAGATGCAATTTCTATACAGTAAAGGGCATACGTCTTAAGGGACAATCTCAATGAATACTTATATCTTATTCCTATCTCTCTCTCCATATAGATACATATATATACATATATATAATATATCTATACACACATATCCCAATATATCACCAGTCAGATCATACATTTCTAGCATTTCAATAAGCATCTCCTCATGTTGTTTCCTATTTAGTACTCCCTTAAAAATAACCATTATTCTGATTTACTAAAGATAAAGTTTACCTGTTTTTGAAATTATTCAGTACATACTCTTCTGCATCTGGTTTCTTTTGTTTAATACTATAAGAGTCATTCATTTTGTTGGTCTTTTTTATTGCTGTGGCTATAATCATAGAAACAAAATACAATACATGTTAGCGAGGATGTGGAGAAATGGATCCTTTGTGCTGGTGGGAGTGTAAAATGGTTCAGCCATTATGGATAACAGTTTGGTGGTTCTCAAAACATTAAACATAGAATTGCCACATACATGACCCAGCCTTTAGAATAGGCTCTCAAACCAGTACTTACATACAAATGTTCATAGCAGCACTATTCACGGTATCCAAAAGGTAGCAACAATCCAAATGTCCATCAACAGATGAACGGATAAACAAAATTGGGGGTATTCACACAATGGAAAATTATTCACCCACGAAAAGGACTGAAGTACTGATCCATGCTACAGTGTAGATGAACTTTAAAAAACAGTGTGCTGAGTGTGCAGAAGGTCACATGTTGTACGATTCCATTCATGCAAAATATCTGGAATAGGTAAATCCACAGAGAAGGAAAGGATTGGTGGTTGCTGGGGGTGGAAGGAGTGAGGAAAGGGGATTAACTACTTCATGGTCATGGGTTTTTCCCTGATGGGTGGTGAAATGTTTTGGAACTAGATAGAGGTTGATGGTCGTACAACATTGTGAAAGTACAATGCCACTAAATTGTCCACTTTAAAATGGTTCATGTTATGTGAATTTTGCCACAATAAAAAATTTAGTACAGTCAAACATTAATATTTTTCTTTAAGGCTTGTGTTTTAACATACTCTTCTACCTCAAAATAATGAAGGTGTTCTTCCATATTATCTTTAAATTTTTTTTTAATTTTTGCTTTTCTCATTTAGGTCTTTAATCCATCTGGAATTTGTGTGTGTATATGATGGAAAATATAAGGGTATAATTTTTATTTTAGCTTTCTGTTTGGTTAGGCAAATACTTCATCATCATGTATTGAATAGTCTATTCTTTCTGTGCTGATTGATAATGCTTCCTCTGTCATATATAAACTTTCCAAATATGTGTGGGTATATTTTGGGGATCTTAATTTTCTTCTTATGTCTTAGGCTTTATAATAAAGTTAGTATCTTGTAGTTAAGTGCCTTGTTTATTTTCTTCACCACTGTCTTGCCTATTCCTAGCCTTTGTTCTTCCTCATAATTTTAAGGTCAGTTTGTTAAAGTTTATTTTTTTATTTTTTACATTTTGATATTTATGAACAAAAACAGTCCAGGAAGGGGTTGGGCCCAAATTACAAAGTGATAAGTTGTTTTCAAATAAAAGTTGTTTTCCATTGTATTGGTTCTAGAGGACTATAGATAGTCTGGAAGTCAAATTTTAAGAATAAATTCTATTTCCTATTGAAATTTCAAGTGGAATTGCACCAAAGAGATTGTCATCTTTATGTACCCTTGAGCTGTTTAGAAGTTCATTATTAACAATAGCTTTTAAAGACTCTTGCTACCGGTTGCTAAATCATTTTCTTAAAGAGCTGGGCCATTTTACACTTCCACAAACCATGTAGATACCGAAAATTGCCCCAGATGACATATTAAAAACAACGACCAACAAATATCCCGTGTTCTGTAGACCCCACCCCACCCTTACAAAGTACAATACCTGTTCAGCCCAGGGAGTCAGCATAATAAAAAGGCTGAGTCTGGTTTCAAGTGCTGCCCAGGCCACTTGGTAAGTGTGACTTCGGGCAAATAACTTAATCTTTTTTCACCTCAGTTTTATCCTCTGTAAAACAAGGCCAACCAAATAGTGCCTGTTTCACAGAGTTATTGGGAAGTATTTATTACCTAGCTGCCATTCAATAAGTGCTACTAATTTTTATCAATCAAGCTTCTGATTTTACTTTGTATTTTTAATGCTGCCATGCTTTGTAAGATAAATCCCTGGATTGCAGGGCAGTAAAGACCTATGTTTCAAACAGTTTTTTATACGTGTGTCCCAAATATTTTTATGTTTCTCTCAAGTTCATGCAAACATATACAGAGTTGGCACAGGTACCCTCACAGAGACTGTCCTATTTCATATTCAGATTACACACACAGATGCAAAAGTCGGAGATTCTCACACACAAAAACACACTCAGCCAAGCACAGAACTCACAGGTCCAGGTCCAATTCATGTTTCTGCACACTCCCCACAAAGATGGATCCATCTCCCACCCACAGATAGAGGCGGGCTCACAAATTCCACTCAAAACCTAGCAGCCTGGCTGACATATCACAAGCTACACGCAACGCCAACTCCATGCAAAACATCGCCACAGGCTCCAGTGTGGGCTGGAGGCTTGTTCTTACTTCCTTTGGGTTGATTCTATTTTAGTTGTTGTTTTTGTTGTTCTCCTTAGAGTTATCATCTTCTCTTTTCTCTCTACCCAGCCCCCCCAAGTCCCCATTGCGCATGCGCCCTGCATCTCTTCCCCGCCCCCCTTCCTGGGTACCAGTCAGCGCTCCCGGGCCCTCGCGGCGGAAGAGATGGAGCCGCGTCACGCGCGCCCGGCCCCTTGAAACGCTGCTGGCTGGAGCCGCCTCCCTCCCGGCAGTCCGCGGCGGGGATGGAGTAAGGGGAGAACCATCGACCTGCCCGCGGGGATAAGCGATGGAGTTAAAGCAATCTTTATCTACCCATCTGGAAGCAGAGAAGCCTCTGAGGCGCTATGGAGCGGTGGAGGAGACGGCATGGAAAGCGGAGGGACTGGGGAGAAGTGAGTATTTCCGAGGGAGGAGGGTACAGTTGGGGATCCGTGTGCTTCAGCCGGTGGTCGCGGGACTCGGGGACCGTAGGGAGCGGACCAAGGGAAGCGCCCCCGCAGCGGGGCTTTCAGCGCAGAAGGGGGATGCGCAGCTCTGCGACGCGCTCTCCCAGGAACAAAAGGGGACCCTCTGGGTTGGGCTGCACCTGGAGGCTCAGGAAATCGCAAGGCAGCTAGCGGGGAGCCTGGGGTGGACTCTGGAGTCCCAGATCCGTAAACTCGCAGCTGGTCCTAGAAAGTAGGGTCTTTCTCGCAGCCTAGAGTGAAGGGTCCGTTCTCCGCCCAAGATGCGCTAGGACGCTGGGGCCGTCGGACCATCCTCGAAAGCACCCACGTCCCTGGAGAGGGGGGAGTGTCCGCTGGGTTTCCCCTGTGCTTTTACCCACCGGCACGAGGTTTAGGGCACACCTGAAATGCCCAACGTTTCTTCCCCGCCTTCTCCTGGGTTGTTGGTGGGAAGGAAAGGGTTAGGGGAAGGTTAACCCTGTGCACACCCTCTCCATTCTTCCTTGACCCAGTCAAAGTCTTTGGTTTGGATACAATGCTAGAAGGTAGGTCTGAAACCCACTGTATTTGTTCGTCCTCTCTACGGTATTTTGGGGTCAACAGCATTTCCAAATAAACCAAGTGTTTTTGTTTTTAATTAATAGGACGCAATAGTTGAAAGAAACTCCTGCCCTCAAAGTATAGAGGCAGCCGCAGGGACCCCAGGCTCACAAGCCCTCCCTGCAAATCAGGGGCGCTTCCCAGTGTCCCTGCCCTTGCATTTCTTGCTCTAGACGGTGCCTCCTGCTGGGCTGGGAAAGGCCCTCTCACCAGGCTCAAGGACCCTCAGTTCCTGCCTTGGCCCTGGGCCACCACGCCCAGCACCAGTCTCAGAGCTATGTTGGACCAAACTATTGTGAATGTGCTTTTTTCCTTCCCTCACCTGGTAGAAGATTGTGTGTGTGTGCCCTCTTTCTTTATGCCTGTAATTACAAATTTAGAAAACCTTCCCAGAATGGCTCAGCTGTATCCTGGTTCTCAGGGGTTCAAGTTAAAATCACAATCAACTGTCTTAGTTTTGCACCTGGAACCCATAGTGCTCTCAACCTCTCTTCTCTCCCTTTTCGTCTCTTAAAATCTTGGTCTTTCCTTTTGGTCCATCCTTTCAAAACCCTTTGGCTTTGGTACTTAGGCATGATAGCAGATCTGAGGGTCTCTGCTTCCTACAAGCTCAAAATTGTACCCACGATGGCTACCTTTTATTGATAGATTGCCGTGTACCAGGTCCTGTGTAAGAACTTTAAATCACCATCTCATTCAGTCCCCACAACAACCTCCCCAGGTGAAAAACTAAGGCTTGCTAGGTGATGTGACTTAAGTGGCAGAGCCAGGATTTGAACCCCAGTTTGTTGTACTCCAAAGCCCCTTTCTGTTTTTAACCCGAAGGTTTAGTACTTTCAGGTTGTCAGGGAGCTTTTTAAATCTGTTGAGGGAGTCCTAGAACACTAGACCTAGAACAGTTCTAGTTCAGTCATTTTATAAGTATGTGGCAGCCCTGTTGCTCTCTGGAGCTCATAGTGGCCTTGAAAGAATGTGCAGAGTAGGAGCTATATTCAAATAAGCCCTGGGTTTGAATCCTGGCTCTGTCCCTTTCTGGCTATAGCATGACTTTGGCAGATTTCTAAACCTTATTCTACCTCCATTCTCTGAAATGGAGATAATAATAGTTACCTACCTCCTAGCTTAATTGTGAATATTCAATAAGACAATGTATGCAGAGCTCAAGATAAGTGCTCAGTACATATTGGCTGCTTTGATTATTTTATTACTGCATCTGTAGAAGGAGCCTGCTTTTATCCTTTACAAGGAATTACATAAAGCAGCACCCTGGAGTAAAACTGCAGTGTCCCTAATAACTCCGTAATAGGTCCCCCTTTTATTTTCTCACTATTGCATTAGAAAAATTTTCAAACAGAAAACTTGCACTGAACACCCAATTTATAGCATTTGCACTCCTGAAATTTTTGTAATTCTAAGTCTTGGGCTGCCAACTGTTTAAATGCCTGGCAGAAAGGCTTTCTCATCCTCTCCATTCCAAACCATGGAAGACTCTGACTCTTGCATTCTGTTCACATGTAAGACCATAGTTTCGATCTAGTTTTGCATGGATCCCCAAATCTGCTTTCTTTTTGCTTTTTGCCTATCCAAACCTGAAATCTTCTTAAAGCACTGACCTAGAGTCCCATTTTTGAATTTTAAATCTAGGATTGTTAGCTTTAGCATACTTTGATCTCTAAATTATTGTCTATAGCTTGGCATTTTTTAATAGGCTTAATTGGAACTCCCTCTCAACTCCCAGGGGATCTGTTTATCCACCCCATAACATCTGGGGCTTCCATTTATTTATTAATGAAGTATAAAAATCAGTACTATCAATTCTATGGAATAACAATTGTCAAGTCTACGTTGCAATGCATGAAATGCTAGGAAAAAATGGGAGACCCATTAAAAAAAAGACAGGCTTTGTTTAACTTCTACACAATTTTAAATATTTTATGTTGAACACTGAGTTTGTGTTACTTCAAAAGAATTAAAAAGGGGGAAATACTCTAAAACCCATAATTTTTAGTAAAGGTTGTATTAATTACTATGCTTAATGTTAACTATAGTTTTTAGATAGAAGAAATATATAGCAGAGTAGCAAAGAATGGGTGTTTTGAAGTCAGGCAAGATGGCTCCAAACCAGCTCTAACATTTTGTTTCTTTGTCACTCTGGAAAAATTGCTGAACCTCTCTGTGCCTCACCTGTAAAATGGGACTATGTTGGTTCAAAACCTTGGGAGTTTCCTGGCCCCAGCATACAGAGGGCAAGGAGAGGCTGAAGACAAAGCCGACCACTCCAGATAGGTAGGTGCCAGGGTTAATAAACCAGACAACTTACCTACAAGGCTTTTTTGGGTGCCACAAGAGGAATAGATCTTTGTACCCACCCACCAGAATCTTAAAGTTTACATAGGGGCCTTAATGGGGCTCAATCACATATATTGTCCAGATGGTCTCAACAATACCTAACTCTCTCAAGGCTATATCCTTGAAATAGCTCCCACTATGGGAACAATGGGCAGAGTGCAGTTCCAAGGACAGGGGAGGGTGTGAGGAGCTTCTGTCCAGCTCAAGAGTCAAAACAGGTGGCCGCGTCCTCTCAATGATCTCTTCCAACAGAATAATAATAATAATAATAATAATAACAACCACTTTGGGATATTGAGAGGATTAAATGAGATAATGTATGTAATGAATTTACTCACTACCTGGCATACAGTAAGCACTCAATCAATCCTGAACGTTTGTCATAATAGGGCATAAGTGGATGGTGCCCAATAGCATTGGACGAGATTATTCCAAGCTTGGCAGTCGGTTTTTCCTTGCATCCATTTTTTTGGGGGGAGGGGGGGCGGGTAAAATCCAGGTAATGATCATATATATGTATATAAAAATCATTATATATAACATTTTCCCCCCATGGGAAAATTTGGGAAATGGCTTTGGAACCCTTGAAAACCACCTGGTATTTTCTCATTTGAGAAAGATTCTTAGCAATTGCTCCCATCTGCATTTGACCACATTTCTCCGCTAGCAGTGGTGTTTTGGTTTGGGTTTTTTTTTTTGTTTACTCAGTTGGAAAATGTACAGTGACTTTTCAGTGTGGTTAGATATATAAAAATATTGCTTTCAACCAACTGTAATTAAGTGAGGGATACACAAAGACAAGGTGCCTTCTGACAAAGCACAGAGCTTTTTAAAAGCACAGTTAGTTAGTTGTAGTTATTTCTTGATAGACTCGAATGTGCCTTAAAGGATGATCAAGATTTTGGATAGGAGAAATGGGAGGGGACATTCTATGAGAGCAAATGGAGAGAGGTAGAAATAAATGTGCTGTGAGTAGGAGATTGGAATAAAGTGGAAAGCTCAAATGACAATCTTACTGTGAAACCAGGAGATACGACTATTATTTAAAAGTCCTGGGTTGTGTACTAATTTGCAAGCAGATCATTAAATTGGCTAATGTTTCTGGTTTAATAAACAGTAAGGATATGAATTTCTGGCAATCTATAGTGTAGATTCTTGGGCAAGGGTTTGTGTTACTTTCATCTGTTTGATTAAATATGCTAATTTTATTTCTTAAATTTTATTTTGTTTTGGCATTGTTTTCTTTTTTCTTATTGCTGAAGTAGTACATGTACTTTATTTAAAAATTCAAGTTCACCTTGAATATAAAAACAAAAAGTAAAAAATGACTGCAATCTGCTCCCCAACCCCCATTTATTCATCTAGTGCCGTAAGTGCCAACCAGTGTCCTAGGGGCTGCAGCTACAGTGTGGAGCAAGACAGACGGGTCTACTCTCCGAGCTTCTGCTGTTCAGGGGAAAAGCAGGACATGGGCTGGGAGTGAAGGTGTCAGCTAACACTTTAAGCAAACAAACACTGTAGTTTAGTTAATAAGTGTTACATGGAAATTAATAGGGGAGGGACATTTCCCATCCAGTGGTCAGGAAACGCTTCTTTAAGGAGGTGACATTTTGCCAACTAAATGTCAGGGATCCAGGCAGCAAATACAAAGACCCTTGATGTGTTAAAGGAAGAGACAGATGGCCAGGGTGGCCAGAACTCAGAGAGTCAGCAGACAGCGGAGGTGAAGCAGAGAAGAGCCACAGTAGGTAGGGCCTTGTATAGGTAGTGGTTTACAAAAAGTATGCAGTTCATTCTGATTGTAGGAGAAGCTACTGAAGATTGTTAAGCTTGAGACTAACGTGAACTGTTTTTGTTTTTAAAAGGTCACAAGGGCTACTGGATGGAGAATAACCATAGAGGGGAAGAGGTGATCAATGTGCTTATCCTTGTCTGTAGTCTCTGGTTCCTTCCTAATCGAACCCATTTTGGATAAGTCATAGGAATTTCCTTGAGTGTGAAAGGTATGATAAAGGGTAAAGGCAGCATGGGCTGTCTTCTGGGAGACCGAGCATTGGGTTAAGATTTAGGAGACATGTAGTCTCTGCATGGGGCCTGGATAGACAACTGACTGTGTGTGTAACTTATTGCAGGAACTATGATAGCAAGAGTGGGAAAATTATGAATATGACAGTATCTAGTGTGAACTTTGAACAAACCCAATTATTTACTTTTCTCTGTGCTTGTTCACAACTTTAAATTTCATTTTTGCAAGCATTTCCTTCTTATGTGTTAATTGAAGGAAAAATCCACTGTGCCAGTTCTTGGTCTCTGATTAATTATTAAGTACTTATTAATAATAATAGAAGTTAATGAGTTTTAGCTATGAGTGGGAGCTTATTAAATTATCATAACAAGTCTGTTGGGTCAATGGAACCCTTATTCTCCTTTTACATTTGAGGAAACTGAGGCCTAGGGAGGTTAAGAAACTTGCTGATGGTCACAGAGCTAGTAAGCAGCAAAGCCGGAGCCCGATCCTAGCCGTCTCTGGCTCTAAATGTTCCCGGTCAGTGACTGTTTTTCCTCCCACAGTGCTGGATGCTGCAGAGATTAGAAATGAAATAAGACACAGTCCCCACCCTTAAGGAGCTTACAGATTTTGGGAAGTGTGGGGACATGGATGTAAAGAACACCATAATTTACAATACCAAAATGAAACAAACACTAAATGAAGGTACAAGTGGGGAACAAGAAGAAGAGATTGGCTCTGTTTGGGGGACTCCAGCGTGCCTGCAAGGAAGAGCGTTTGCACTAGTCCTGAAGACTAAGCAGGATTTCAATAGGTGGGGAGAGGAGAGAAGGGCATTTCAGGTAAGCTGCCAGAGCCAGCGAAGATCCTGAAGGCCAGGTCCACAAACCAGCTTTTTTTTTTTTCTTTCCTGTTTATTTCCCCTTGGCTCTTTGTCAGGGGCCTCGGGGTCTGCCTGGTTCACCCATGCGAATCACCTATAACCTGGAGACGAGGTAAAGGCTCTTTTAGTGTTACCTTTCAAGACATCACTCAGAAAGCTCTCCCAAGGATGCTTACCCTGTAGTCCATTTATTTCCTCACTCTTCACTTATTCAGCATGCTTGAGTCCGTACTGTGTGCTAGCCTCAGAGGTAAAAAGATGAAGGAGACCCAGACCCTACCCTTAAGATTGCCCGTATTCTAGTCCTCTCCCTGCTGCTTCCTAGCCAGTTGCCTAACATCCTTAGATCTCAGCATCCTCGTCTAAGAAATAGAAATGTGCTTAACACCATTGAGCTGGACACTTAGAAATGGCTAAAATGACAAATTTTATGTTACGTGTATTTTACCCCAGTAAAAAATGTTATTGAATTATTTTTTAATAGTGGAATAAAATAGAAATCTTTAATGTTCAGATATTATTCATAGAATAGCACAGACTTATACTATGTCCAAGTGGTAGAACTGGGGGATAGTTCTAGGGTCTGGGAGAGGAAGTGACCCTTGAGGTAGACTGAAAAGATGAAACATATTTCATCAGTGATTGGAGTGGACAGCGTTCCAGGCAGAGGGAGTAGCCCCTGTGAAGAGAGAGATGAAACAGCACTTTTGACCTTGGAACTGCCAGTGGATCAGAAATGCTTGCTGAGCTCTAAAAGAGTTAGGGAAATACGAGCAGGAGGTGAGTGCATTTTAGAGCCCAGCGTAAGTTCACAGGAGTCTGGATACAAGATGGCTCAACTCCCCATTTCTTGCAAGGTCCAGGAAAAGCGGCTAAGGACCAGATTCTTAGAATAGAGTCACACTTGTTAATAATAATTATGTTTATCTCCGTAGACAGCGTCTGTTAAAGGGGCAAAAAGAATGATTCTCAGGGAGGTATAATCATAGAATTTCATGATTATAAGAAATAACATGCAGTGAGCGCTTCCTGTGTACCTGCTCTGTGCCTGTGTTTACATAACCCTCTGATTTAATTCTTATAAAACACCCTGTGATGTGAGGTGCAATGGAATCATTTATTGCTCTGTTTTACAGGTGAGGAAACTGAGGCTCAGAGAGGGTAAGCCAGTATTTCTCTGCTAATAGGTGGTAGAGCTGGAACTTGAACCCAGTATAGGTGACTTAATCCTTTCTTATGTTCTGGGATTCATTGAGGTTGCCACTGATACAGGAATAGTGACCTGGACACATTTTCCACGTTTCTTAGCAATGATTCCATTCTCTGGCTTATTAATTTCCTTTTCCATTACAAACATGTCCCTTGTGAACTTGAGGACTACATCTCACAACGAATGTCCAAGTACCTTCAGGGTGAAATTAGAGTGGGAGCTTGAAGACATTCACAGAAATGCAGTGGGAAGACCCTTTCTGTTTTGAAGACTTGTGACTTCACAGAGAAAGGCATCCCTTGGGTGATCAAGAAAGACTTCCTGGACAACAGAGGGGCAGAATAATCTAGTTTTTCTGAGTGGGAGCTCTGCGTGCATTTGAGTCCTGGCTTTACTATGTATTCTCTGTGTTATCTTGGGCTGGTTACTTAACTTCTCTGAATTCTGGTCCTCTTATCTATAAAGTGGAGATAATAACAAGACCTGCCTCATAGGGTAATGAAGAAGATTTAATGAGACAATGTGTGAAAGCCCTTGCACAGAGCCTGGTGCTCTCAGTAAATGGTGGTAATGGTGTTGATGAAGATATTGATAGACCAGGAGGTAAAGTGGACCTTATCTGAGTAGTATTGAAACAACTGTAGAAAAAGAAAAGAGGGAAGTTCAAGTGGGTGGGTCAGCCTCAGGAAAAGAGTGGGGGTGACAACACGCATGTGTGTGGGTTGTCAGAGGCATGCATGAACTTGCCTGCGTTGGAGGAGTGATGAAGTGTATTGTTGGTTGAGCAGGGTCACTAGACTGGGAAGATTAAAAATGACAGGCTGTACGGGGCTGCTGCAGGACAAGGGACAGAAAATACCATTTTAGGATAACTACCTGACAGCGTTTGCAGACTGGGTGGAAGGGCAGGGGCCCTGGAGGGTAAGACCAACCAGGAGGGTTTTGAAATCATCTGATCATGGGTTCACATGGGCTGGGCTCTAAATGAGTGGCAGTGTGTTGGGAGGAAAGAGCTAGTCAGATATCTGGAAGGGATAAACATTAGTAGTTGATTACAGATAGGAAAGAGGCTCTTCTAAATGCAGATGGTGTGCTAGGTGGGAAATAACAGCATTGTAAGCCTGGAGTATTAGGAATTTAAGTACTTCAGCATCAGGGCTGCCCACTCTCACTTTCTATTGGGTTTAAAGAGATTCAGGACTCATGGGTTTGGGATAAGTAATAATTGTGACTCTTCACATTTGTATAGTGTTCTTCACTTTATATTTCCCTTCGCTTTTCTAACTTACTCTTCACAAGAAAGGGCAAAGAACAGGAGTTGCCATCCCCCTTTGAAGTGGGAAAACCTGTTAAGGACTCGCTCCAGGGAAGGGCAAGAGCTGGTAAGGACTGAGCAAGGACACGGCAGTTCAGGATGCACCAGATGAGGGCTTCCAGGAGCACACTTATGTGAATAACACACGAACAGCTACATTACAAGGTAACAAGTATGTCTGGATTCCCTAAGATCCAAAGTGGAAAATGACCACAATGCGTGACACTAATTACTGTGCTCATTTTACATTCACAGAGAAGTAAAGCATTCATTCATCTACTTGTCCATCCGTCCATTCATTTGCTTATCCATTCAATACATGTTTACTGAGGGGCTCCTTTATGCCAGGTATTGTGCTAAGATCTTGGAGGTACAGATGTAGCCCTTTGATTAAGGTATATCTAGTCCGTGCCTTCAGATGATTTAAGGTCTACTGGTAAAAATAGAATTACCATATGATCCAACTATCCCACTCCTGGGTATACAAGCAAAGGAAATGAGATACCTACCTGCACTCCCTGGTTCGTTACAGCATTATTCACAATGGCCAAGACACAGAAACAACCTATGTGTCCACCAACAAATGAATGGATAAAGATGTGGATTGTAGATACAGTGGAATATTATCAGCCACGAGAAAGAAGGAAATCCTGCCATTTGTCATTTGCAGCAACATAGATGGACCTTGAGGGCATGATGCTAAGTGAAATAAGTCAGGGAGAGAAGGACAAACACTGCATGGTTATCACTTTTATGTGGAAGCCAAAAAAAAAGTCAAACTCGTAGAAACAGAGAATAGAAAAGTGGTTGCCAGGGCCTGGAAGATGAGGAAAATAGGGAGAAGTTGGTAAAAAAGAAGGCATGAACTATCAGTTACAAGATAAATAAGGTCTGAGGATGTAATGTAAAATGTGAAGGCTATGGTTGATAACACTGCATTGTGTAATTGAAATTTATGACGAGAATAGAACTTAGATGTTCTCACACACAAAAAAAGGTAAAAATATGAGGTGATGGATGTGTTAATTAACTAGATGGGCGGGGGGGGGGGGACTTTCACAAAACATATGCCAAATTACCACAATGTACACTTTAAATATCTTAACAATTTTATTGGTCAATTATACCTAAAAGAAGCTAGGGGGAAAAAGGCCTACTGGGAAGAGTGCCTATCTCCAGTGATATATAACCAAAGGACTAGGAGAGGATATCGTCCCTCCAAGTCCTTCAGAAACAGAACGCAGGTCAGGTTGCTGACCCTAATGCCCTCTTAGCTAAATGTTGTCCAGAGATTAATTCATTTTGTTACAGGCATGTTTTTGCAGACCCTTGAGAAGATGAGCCCTAATAGGGTCAAACCAAGTGTTATGGGCTAACCCACGTGAATGATTTGATTCTGTCTTTTTGAAAGTGTCATCACCACAGAAACCCTGTGTGTCCTATTCACTGCTAAATGCTGGAAGCCCGGGGTCTACCACACTGCCCAGCACTTAGAAGCCTCTTATTCAATCAATAATTGTGGAATGGGGTGGCTGTTAACCCGCAAAGACTGAGGTGCAAATAATTTAATTGTGTTTTGTAAACCTCCGAAGCTATCCAACGAAAGAATAAATGTAGTGAGTTGGAGCCTTGGTCTCAATCGCCTACCCGTTTCCTGGTTTAGATGGTTTGTTCCCTGCGCTATGGTTCAATTCACATTCTTGCTTTCCTGCTCCCTGGGAAAGGCTTGAGAAGTGGAGATCCGATACAAAGCAATGGGGACATGTACCGCAAACGGGCAGCGCACTGAGAATGCTGTGATGGGTGTGGGCTGGGCTAGGTGTTTTCCCTGTACCATATTTCTTTGATTCTTAGATGTCAGCAAAGGTGGAGCACACCATTCATAGTCAATCACTCCTTCCTGGAACAACGGAAACAAAAACAGCATGGTCACATTAAATGTACTGGGCTATTAAAAGGCCTTTTAATTTCATGCAGAGAACAGAGTCATCTTAGACACTGCTGGTGGAACTGTTGCGTGTTCCAGCCTTTTGGGAAAGCAATTAGATAATATCTGTTAAAATGTAAAATACTCATATACTTTGACCCAGCAGTCTGACTCCTGGGACTAATCAAATATAAATAAACACACCAGCATACAAAGACATGTGTGGAAAAGAGAAAAAGAAAAAAAAAATGAGACACAAAATGAAGGCCTATCAGTAGAAGAATAGTTGAATAAATTACTGTTCTCCTACTGTGAAACGTTATCGTGCCATTAAAAAGGAATTAGATTAATAACAGTTGTCTTAGAGGTATTACTGAGGGGAAAATGAGATCCAGGAAAATGTATGTAACAGGATCTCATTTTTGTAAAACAAAATTCTCTCTCTGTCTGTCTGTCTCTAGCACATATAATATAGATGCATTTGTGTGTTCGTGTGTGTAAATCCAGAAGCGGAGAGATGAAAGTCTTGCTCCCTTAATCAGTAGAGAAGGGACTTAAATATAAGACTGCCTGGTTAAAAAGTCCATTCCTTTCCCTCTGCAGTTATTAGGAAGCTTCCAGCTATATTTCATTCCATTGTATTCCATATCTTTAAAAGGGAAAGGCATCTGTAAAAGTTTGTGGGGCCCTGTTTTAAAGATCTGCGTTGTCATAGTACTGACCCTGCTCATCTAGAGCTTCTCTCATTGCAGTTCCACCTGTCAGCTCTCTCCTGGCAGTCCCCAGGGCTGAAGAAGGAAAGAGTTCATCCTGGTCTCAGGGAGAAATTTGAGAAGTAGGCAATAATGAGCAGAGGGGAGAACAAAACCAGTTTTTCCTTAACCCAGTGTTTTTCTTCTTGTGATTCTATCCCTTTGTCTTAGTCTGTTGGGGCTACTGTAACAGAAGACCATAGATAGGGTGGCTTATAAACAACAGGAATTTATTTCTCACAGTTCCGGAAGCTGGAAGTCCAATATTAAGGCACCAGCCAATTCCGTGAAGGTGAAGGCTTCCTGGTTCATGGACTGTCTTGAAGGTGTGTCCTTACATGGCGGGAGGAGTGAGGGAGCTTTCTGAGGTCTTTAATAGGAGCATTAATCTCATTTTTGAGGGTTCCATCTGCATGATCTAATGACCTCCTAAAGGCCCCAACCTACTAATACCATCACATTGGGCATTAGATTTTAATGTATGAATTTGGGGACAGGGAACGTAAACATTGCATCTATAGCACCCCCCTCAGCCCAGGAAAGAATTAAAAGAGCTGAAAGCTGGAGGTTTGCCTAGTCCCTACTCCAGGGATGAAATGCTTTCAGCAGGTGGCTCTTAAAAGTGGCTATGATTTTGATAAGTAACCAAAGTGCTTACATTATTCCCATTTTGGCTCCATTTGGTTCTTCCACACCCAGCAGGCCAGGTGAGATGATTTCACCCACACTGTGTTTACAGTGCTGTGTTAATGCCGGAGACCTGCGTCCCACCACTGCAGGCTCCATTCATCTTGATCCCGTTCAAATGGACATAGGGAGGGCGTCCCCGGAGCACTGCTTGGTGGTTACAACCAGGGCAATCGACATCCGACATCCAGAATGGCAGCCCGGCAGGGTTCCAGGAGCTAAGAGGGTCGCTTGCCTGGGGATCAGCTCTGCCTTATAGCAGGGCCTTATCTCTCAAATGCTTATCCAAAGCCAGGACTAGGTTAGCTTTATATGTTTTTCTTCTCTATTGAGATAGAGATATTTTTATTGAGGTAAAATTCAAGACCATAAAATTAACCCTTAACCATTTTAAAGTGTGCAATTCAGTGGCATTTAGTACCTTTGCAGTGTGCAACCGTCACCTCTCTCTACTTCCAGGGCTTTTCTTCACCCTCAAAGGAAACCCCATACCCATTAAGCAGCCCCTCCCCATGCACCCTTCCCCAGACCCTGGCGGCTGCTGCTTTTTGTCTCGATTTACCTGTTGTGCAAATTCATGTAAATGAAACCGTGTATATGTGATCTTTCATGTCTGGCTGCTTTCACTTAGCTTAATGTTTTTGAGGTTCATCTATGTTGAAGCCAGTATCAGTACTTCATTCATTTTAATGGCTCAATAATATTCCATTGATGAATAGACCACATTTTGTTTTATTCATTCATCAATTGATGGACATTTAGGTTGTTTCTACCTTTTGGCTATCATGAATAGTGCTGCAATGAACATTGGTGAACACATAATTTGATTGAGTGCCCACTTTTTTGTGTGTTTTTAAAATTTTTTTATTGTTGTTCAATTACAGTTGTCCCCATTTTCCCCCCATCTCCCACATTCAATCTCCTCCCCACCCCCCTCTGCACTGCCCACCCCCCTCTTCCACATCCAGTCCTCCCCCCCTCCCCCTGTTGTCCTTGTCCATGAGTCCTTCATACCTGTTCCTTGACTTGACCCCTTCCCTTCTTTCCCCCATTATCCCCCTGCCCCCTCCCTTCTGGTCACTGTCAGAATGTTCTTTAATTCCATGTCTCTGGTTCCCTTTTGCTGGTTTGTTTGTTTTGTTGATTAGGTTCCACTTACAGGTGAGATCATATGGTATCTGTCTCTCACCGCCTGGCTTCTTTCACTGAGCGTAATGCTCTCCAGTTCCGTCCATGCTGTTGTGAATGGCAGGGGCTCCTTCTTTCCTTCTGCTGTGTAGTATTCCATTGTGTAAACGTACCACAGTTTTTTGATCCACTCATTTATTGATGGGCACTTAGGCTGTTTCCAGCACTTGGCTATTATAAATAACATTGCTATGAACATTGGGTGCATAAGTTCTTTTGAATTGGTGTTTCAGAATTCTTAGGGTATAATCCCAGCAGTGGAATCGCCAGGTCAAAAGAGAGTTCCATTTTTAGCTTTTTGAGGAAATTCCATACTGTTTTCCACAGTGTCTGCACCAGTCTCTGCACCAGTCTCCTTTTCTACCAACAGTGCACTAAGGTTTCCTTTTCTCCACATCCTCGCCAGCACTTGCTGTTTGTTGATTTGTTTATGATGACCATTCTGGCTGGTGTGAAGTGGTATCTCATTGTGGTTTTAATTTGCATCTCTCTGATGGCTAGTGATGTTGATCATCCTTTCATATGTTTGTGGGCCCTCTGTATGCCCTGCTTGGAGAAGTGTCTGTTCAGGTCCTCTGCCCATTTTTTAATTGGATTGTTTGTCTTCCTGGAGTGGAGTCATGTGAGTTCTTGATATATTTTGGAGATCACACCCATGTCCAAGGTATCATTGGCAAAAATGTCTTCCCATATGATTCGCTCCCTTTCCATTTTGCTGATTTTTCTTTAGCAATACGGGAGCTTTTTAATTTGATGTAGTACCTGTTTGAAATTCTTTTGGGAATATACCTAGGCGTGGAATTTCTGGGCCATGTGGTAATTTGATGTTTAGCTTTTTGAGGAAGATACAGGGATCTTTGACTTCCACATTCTCTGGTAATCTTACCCAGCCCCAATTCTTTTCTTTATTCCCTCTCTCCTTGAAGTTTATAATTTCAAGATAGATAGACAGTTTTGGAAGGTGGTATCTTGTGGTAATTAAATACATAAATTTTTAACTAGGGGTCAAGCTGATTGGGTTCAAAGCTCACCTCTCCCACTAACTAACTGGTTGATTTCTAGGCTAGTTATATGATCTCTCTGGGCCTTCATTTACTTTTCTGTAGGGATAATAATAGTAATTCCCACCTCACAGGGGCATGAAGAAGAGTAAGTGTGCTAAGGTATATGTAATTTCTAACACAGTGCCTAGCCTGTAGTAAACATGCAAGAATATGTTAGCAATGATGATGACTATAAATAGCTGTATTAATCTGCTTGGTCAGCCATACCATAATACTTTAGGCTGGGTGACTCGAACAGAAATTTATTTCTCACAGTTCTGGAGGCTGGCAGTGCGAGATCAAGATGCTGGTGAGGGAGGTTTTATTCTGAGCCTCTGCTCTTGGCTTGTAGGAGGCTGCCTTCTCACTGTGTGCTCATGTGACCCCTTGTGTGAGAACATGAAGGAGGGGGAGAAAGAGGAAAGGGGGGAAGAGAGAGAGAGAGAAAGAGTGGGTTCTCTGCTGTTTGTTCTTCTAAAGACACTAATCCTATGTTTTAGTGCCCTGTTCTGATGAACTCAACCTTGATTACCTCCTTATAGGTCCTATCTCCAAATAGAGTGACATTAAAGAATAGAGCTTCAACATGGATTTTGGGGGACACAATTTAGCCCATAGCAATAGACTTCTCATTTGGGACTGGAAATTATGTTGTGGCATCTCAATGTTTTTGGGCTGGAAGGACATTTGGAGTCTGTCTCAACTTTGGCACTATTAACACCGACATTTTGGGCTGGATAATTGTGTGTTGTGGGGGCCTGTCCTTTGCATTGTAGGATGTTTAGCAGCACCTACCCACTAGATGCCAGTAACACCACCACAACCCTTTGCCCCTGCCCAGTTGTTACAACCAAAAATGTCTCCAGATATTGCCAAATGTCCCTTCGAAGGGCAAAATTGTCCCCAGTTGAGAGCCACTGACTAGGTCTAATCTTATTTTGATACAGATGCTCTAGTTTTATGATGCAGGCAGGTCCAAAGAATGTTCCTCTTTCATCTTTTCATCTTGGCCCCTAGGTTTCTGCCCTCCTTTTCTCCAGATCTCTCAGTTTTCTGTACACACACACACACACACACACACACAGCACTGGCAATAAAAACTGTGTTGGGTGTGCTCAGGATTAAGCCAAGAGAAACATGATTATGAGCTTTCTGAAGCATAAAGAAATCTCCCCATGCAAAATGGATTTGATTTTCTTCAAGGCATTCCTGCCTGGGGAAGATTTCTACTTACTGCAAATTGAAGTAAAGAAGACATTGGCATTTTCACTTATAAGAAAGAAAATGCTTCAGGTGGATGGATAGAAATATCCTTCAAACAACAGCCCTTAACTCTGCTACCAAAATAAGAGGGATTTATGTTGACCCAGGGAATGTTGACTCTTAAATTTTCTCTGAAACATTATTGGTGTCCAAGGACTGACCATTTTTTCTTTATTACCACACCAAAGAGTGCGCAGACAATAATTAAAGTAGAGCACAGGCCAAGAGAGTAGAGCACACCAGGTGCCAGATGACATCTTGATTTTTGCAAACTGAAATGAGCACTCTTTTTGATGGTGTGGGGATAAAGAATGCCTAGATTTTTTGGCTTTTTTTGTTTTCAAATGTTCTTAGAAGGATTTTTTAAGTATAGATGTGTACATGTATGTCTGTCTATGCTTATGTTCAATTGCTTCTATTGCATCCATAGGGCACAGGATAAAAATTATTGCTGGAGATAGTCTAGTCTCATGCAGTTCCCAACTCAGTTTGCCCATTAGAATCCCTTGGGTAACTTTTAACACAATTAGCCCATTCTTCTCTCCCCCTTCTGAACGAATTAGGAGCCCTCCCCCGCCTTGTTCAAAGGGAAATTGATTTTCCCAAGTGCTCAAGCTAGGCTGTAGCAGTAGAACTTGAAGCCATTTATAGTGCATATTCAAAAGCAGCTAAGTAAATAAGGGCTCGCTCCCTAATAAAGGACGTTCTTTTCCAGACCATGATGACCGACACCTGAAAACTCAGCAAAGTGAATGATTCAATCCTCTATTGTACATTTGTCATTGCTCTTGGGAAAACAATTCAACCCATGAGTCCTGTTGCCCTAGATCAGTCATCCATTTCTGAATACAAAAGATACTATTGCTATTATTATTAGCAACCATTATTCAAAAATTTGTCATGGATGGAGAGATGCATAACCTCAATTTGGCAGACCAGCTGCTCCATTAATTTAGCTCCTTTTCTGAGGAAAGGAAACACAATACACTGTATTTAGAAAAAAATAATTATCTGTTACCTAATGCATTTTTCAAAGAAACATCCTAGTACTACCTGACAATGTGTCAGCTGCAGTAGAAATTCACCCATAGTTCTAATGGGGCAGTGAGCAGGAGACAAAGCCATAGGTAAGGGAAAATGGGAAAAGAATTAATGTATCTTTCTATGTTGCTATTACAAGATACTTTTCAGAAAAAAAGGTAAAATCGTGACTCACAAAGGTAAAACAATGAATGAGTGTTAAAGATTTTATTCTACTAAATCAATGCAGGAACCAGGTAGGTGTTATAACTGATGCAAAAGAATCTAAACAGACTGATCTGTAGATCAGGAATATTGAAAGAAGGGGCAATTAAAAGTAAAACTGAGTTTTCCATGAAGGGGGGAAGTCAATTGGATCTCTACTAGATGAGAGAGGATTTGCATGTGGAAAAGAATTACTTGTATGTTGTTATCAGTTACCTCCTACTTACAGAGTTGTAAAACACTGGTAAAGACAACGGAAGACCAGGATTGGGCAATCTGGAGAGGTGGCCTCTAGACTAGGCTGTTTTCCATTGAAGCACTTTCCTTCCCTACAGTACCCTTAAGCTCTCCTGAAGAGGAAGCAATGAGAATTTAGGTTCTTAATTAACCAGTTTTCAAACACAAAGAAGGCTACTACTAAGTTTTTAAGAGTTAAGCAAATTATCCTTTAGAGAAGAAAGTGACTTCCAATGAAACATAGTCCATTGAAAGGCTGGGCTTCAAAACAAGGAGTCCAGGGAAGACTGGAAAATGAGGAAAAATTTAGCCTGTAAATTATCCAGATGTTCATCTCTTGATGCCAAGTGCTGGATACTTTGTTGACTTTTTAAAGCATCATCCAGCAGTTGTTCAGCTTGAATGAAGCTGACAGTGGGTAAATTCAGTACTTGCTGGTTACCCATTTAGCGGCTCTGCAAACTAAAATTATCACATATCTATTACACCTATATTTATATATTATACTTTTGTAATATTTATATTACAACTTATATTTATTTTATATATATATATATATATATATATTTTTTTTTTTTTAAGTTCAGGGCCACTACCATATCATCCTGTGACAAGAGTGAGACTATCCCTGCCTGGTGAATGGATCTGCCTTTCAAAGACCAAGCTGGCTGTTCACACTGGGCATGGCATACACTAGGAATTCAACACACATTTGCCAATTGCATCGAGGCATTTGATTCCTAAGCAACTAAAGAAAGTTGCTTCACATCCCAGGGAGGCAGGGATACTGGGCAAGCAGCTAACAAGCTTCTAAAAATGATCTTGAAAGAGAAATCACTTTGGCCTCTGTGGGATTGGAATTAGGTATCTTGATTTTCCAGTATTTACTCAGCTGCCATGTCTATTATCTAAAAATAAAGCAAAACAGCTTGAAGTTGACTAGTAAGTCTAACCCCCTCGGTGTTCGATTACTTCCTAGCTTGGCACATGCTACTGCTCAGTGTATAAAGAAAGATCTGGTGACTCCACAAAGGAGCACATCAGAGGCAGGATTTAAAGATGGAAATCCATGTAGCCATTTGCCTTTTTGCCGCATTTATAAAATCAGCCATCTGGATGCTCATTGTCCAATAAAATGATCTCTCGTGTGACTGTAGGCCTTTTCTTGAAGGCAGTGTTTCTAAACCATGTTTTGAGGAACAGCAGCTGTTAACAAGTTTTCTAAGGAAAAGGGAGGACTGTCATAAGTTTGGAAATTGCTAGGTGAAATTTAGTGACGTCGATTTCTTGAGTGCAGGAGTCTTTAATCTGCCGATGCACAGATGCACACTGCAGCTCTCCGCTGGTGCCCGAAACCTACCTCCTGCCCTCAGTTCTGCCCACGCTGCTGTTGACCAGTGGGTTTGTTTGTTTTTTTCACTCTCCCTTTAGCCCATCTTGCCCTTTCACAAAAACTTCCATCACCTCCGACACCAATTACAAACTCCTCTATTATATTTCATTGGTTGTTTTTTACCTTTTAATTGGAGTATAATATACTCAGCCTGGTGTTCCCTTCCTTACATCAGCCACATCTTTTCTTCCTCCCAGCCTAACCTTATTTCCCTCCATGCATCACTTCACACCCTCATCTGTAAAAGGAGGATAATATGTACCCATCTCATACAGCTTTTGAGAGTATTCAATGAGATAATGCCTATAGGGCTTTGAACTCCGTGCCCAGCGCCTGAGAAGAGCCTGATAAATGTTAGCTGCTATTATTGTTGTTGCCGTTATTATCATTCTCTTCTTGTGCCATTCTACCCTTCTTTCTTCCTCTCTGCTTAAACCTGATCTTATTTTTCCCAAGTGGCAGGCCCATGCACCTCCCTGCTTCCCCTACTCCCTTTATGTGATATCATAATTGATTCTTCTCCCCATCCCTGCCCCATGTAAGAGAAAGTGCAAATGAAGGTAGCTTCAAGTCCCCAGTGAAATTACTGTCCCCAAGCCTCTCCTACACGGGGACAAAGAAACTGGCAAAGGTTCCAGCCTCACCTCCTCCAGAAGCCCCCATTCTTTCCACTGGACCTCTTCTTTGGCAGAATTCCTCCATTTTTAGCTTGTTATACTTTCTGCATCCCGTACAGTGTAATACTTGTCCCTGATGTGTTTCAATTGATTGGAGGACTGCCTAACCCCCAGTTAATTATAAGCTCCTTTAGAGCAGGGGCCAAGCCTTAACTTCATTTTTAATCTCACTCTACTGCATAGGCCAGAGGTTGGCAAGCTTTTTTCTACACAAGACTAGATAATAAATATTTTAGGGTTTTGGGCCTTATGGTCTCTGTTGAAACTATTCAGCTCTGCTGCTGTAGCCCCAAAGCTGCCACAGATGAATACATAAACAAATGGTGTGTCTATGTTCTTCATAAACTTTCTTATGGACACTGAAATTTGAATTTCATATCATTTCCCCGTGTGATGAACTATTATTCTTTTGCCTTTTTTCCAACCATTTAGAAATGTAGAAGCCATTCTTAGCTCATGGACTATATAAAACCTGGTAGTGAGTGGCTTCGGCCTGCAGACTCGTGGATCCCTGGCCTAGACAAATGACAGACATGTAAAAGGTGGTCAGATCACAGCTGACTTTTGGATTGCTGTAGGAGGAGAATGTTCTGGCTCTTATGCTTGGCTTCTCTCAGCCATTACTAACCGGCTTTTTGCTCACAGAGCTTGTCCTGTAGCTAAGGAGAATGCACGGTCCAAGAGAAAAGTCTGTAAGGTTTGTAAGTACTCCTTTTGGAGGTTTTCACACACAAGAGGTAGGGATATTTGCCAGCAACAAAAGTTGATTCTGGATAACTCAGAGGCTATCCAAGTGTGGGGAAACCCAATGTCAAAACTTTGAATCAGCCAGAATTTAAAAAACAAAAAAGAAGAGAAACTATAAAGATGCAGCTAAAGTACTAAGGGTGAGTATTATTTTGTGCAGCTTTTATTTTACTTTTGCCTATGTGTGAATGTACATTCCAGGCCACTCTGTGTATGTCTTAGTGTGGATCATATTTAAATAAGTTTGCAAAGCACAGGAGCTTAAGGAGAAAAAAGCAGTTTATTGGAGACATATGGCAATCCTTTCAGAATCAAAGAAAAAGCTAAATAACGAGGCCTTCCAAGGAAGAGGAACGGTGACAGCGGTAAAGTTCCGAGTGGCAAAAAATTCAGGGTGCTGTCATCAGGCTGAATCAGCCCCACTGTTTTTGCATCCCTGGGACACTGTGCTCAAGATTGAAATACTCAAGAGAGGGCAGAGAGAAAAATCCCTGAATTAACCAGAGTTGATATATGTTGCTAGCAAATAACCCTACTTGCTATGTGTGAAAACCCTCAAAATCAGAACCTATAAAAGGCCAGCTGAACCCTACAAGATTTCCCAGATCCTAGTGCCTCCTCCCAATATTGACCTTCACAACTACTCTTGGGCAGTAGATCCCCCTGGTCACAGGACAAGCTCTGTGAGTAAAAAGCTCTGAATGGTGGTTGGGGGGGAGCCAAGACAAGGTCAAAGCCAAACATAGCCAGAATGTAGAAAGTGTACGTTGGCCCAGCTAGGTCGGCACCCAGCTCTTGGCTAGATGTGCTCTCCCATGGAAATACAGTGGAGGTGCTTTAATCAGAGATAGGTCAGTGGATGTTTGCAGAGCGAAATCCCTCTACAGATGACCACGAAGGAGTGAAACTGTTTTATCCTTTTCAATAAAAATAACTAGTGCTTTTAACCTGGTAATAAGAAGGCTAATGCTCGTAATTTTTAATGTCGAAGATTATAAAAGAGAGCAAATGTCCTTTAAAAGAATCCTGCTTCCTTGACCAGTGTGGCTTAGTTGGTTGGGTGTCCTCCTGCAAACCAAAAGGTTGCTGGTTCAATTCTCAGTCACATGCCTAGGTTGTGGGTTTGGTTCCACATCAGGGCGCGTACGAGAAGCAACCCGTCGATGTTTCTCTCTCTGTCTTTCTCCCTCCCTTACCCTGTCTCTAAAACTAACTAAGTAAGTAAGTAAATTAATAAATCTTTAAAAGATTCCTGCCAACCTCAGATGACCACTGAGAACATCCTTTCAGGTCTTCCTCTGCCCTTCTTCCTGTCCTCTCCCTACCCCCTTCCCTGCACCTTCTCCTCTGAATCATGATTCTAGGAAAGAGACAAATCACTTTTTGGGATCTGACCCCTTTTCTCACTTGTCTCTACTGCCTTACGGTATACCTCCCTCCCTATGGACTGAAGGGAGAGTTCTTTTAGAGTGTGAATGGAGGAAACCTTCAGGCAGAGCTGTTTGCAGCTCAGAGCTGGTGAGAAGTGGAATCTTAAGGGAAAATAATGCTTGACAAATTAGGTGTAACTTCTATAATTTGGAGCTACAATAATGAGAATAGGATGGAACAGAAAGTCTAATCTGATTCAACGAACACATGTTTTGATTCATTTTGTGTAAACGATTCTGCTAGCTACTGTGGAAGGGAAGGAAACCGAAATGAACACGGCAGAGTTGTTTCCTTCAAGGAGCTCCCTGTCTAGTGGGAGAGAGAGTTACAAAGAGATGATGGCACGTACCAGCCTGTGGTAAACTCAGGAACCAAGGGCAATGGAGACATGAAGGAAAAAACAATTAATATGCAATTTTTAACTAGTTCTGAACATTTTCATTTCACAAATAAAAGGGCATCCCGTCTGTCTTACATTCCAGCCTCGCTGGGGTCCTCGCCCACTTGCTTGCTTTGCTTTGAGTTCCTGGGGCGGGAACCTGTTCTTCTCCTAGGAGCTTTTGCTAGATTCTCTCCTTGCACCCCTGGTGAGCTCCTCCTTCTCACACTTTTAGGTCTCAAATATCAATGCCTGAAAAAGACTTTCCCTGATTGCTTCCCCCAGGGCACGCTGTGTTCTTTTTCATCACATCATTACTGTCTGTTTTCCCTCAATTCTGTTAGAGTAGGGATTATGCCTGTTTTATGTGCTCAGCATTTGACAAGTGCTCAATTAATATCTGTTGAATGAATGAAAAAATAAATAAATGTGTTCAGTGAGAGAATATACTTGTTAAAAAACAAAATTCAGCTGAATAAATTTTAAAACTCTTTCCGGCTTTATTTAACAATTCATGAATCAGGCAGCACCCAATCTAGTAGACAGAAAGGAGCCCCAAAAAGCTGTGCAAAGCAAGAGGTTTTATAGGTTGAAGGGAGTGGAAACAAATAAGTTGTACTAGGCAAAAAAAGTGGGTTGGTTATTGCAAAGTTACTTTCCTTACAGGGGATGGCAGGTGCTTATCAAGCAGATGACCTAACTAATGCTGATAAAGTGATTCTGGATGGACTGGTTTAAGGTTCCATTTCTGGGAAAGTGAAAATTGTAAGTCTGGGCTTGGTTAGCATGGGTGACTCCATTTTGAGCCTGTCGTCTTGTATTTAACACACTCTAATGAGAAAAGTGAGCCAAGGCTGGTTATTCCAACTAAGATAGTGTAGGCTCTGACTACTTCAACAAAGGGAGATGATAACAGCGATGTGGGATGCTGGATTGGATCTTGGAATAAAGGACATTAGTGGAAAAACTGGTGAGTTCAAATCAAGTCTGTGGTTTAGTGAACAGTATTGTACCAATGTTAAATTCTTAGTTTTGACAAACATACGATCATTCTGTAAGCTGTCAACATTGGGGGAAATTGGGTGACTGCTACATGGGAACTCTCGTATCATTTTGCAACTTTTTTTTATAAATCTAAAATTATTCCAAAATAAAAATTTTATTTAAAAAAGGGAAGGAGATGAGAAGAGTCAAACAACTCAGCCAGCGGACTGGGTCAGTGCAGAAGCTCTAGGATATAAGGCGTGACTATTAAAAGTCTTTTCCGACCTTTGTTTAAAATTCCTCCTAGAAAGCTGTTTTAACTCCTAGCTTCTTTCCCTTCCCTTCCCTTCCCTGCCCCTTCCTCCCTCCTTCCCTCCCTCCCTCCCTCCCTCCCTCCCTCCCTTCCTTCCTTCGTTCCTTTTCTTTTTTTCCTCTATGATAATCCAGAAAGGCTATTCTGTGGGTAGAAGACTCATTCATGTTTTGTCGGTATGGGGTAATGATGTGGATGCCAGAGGTACCACAGTGAACTTTCTGTTCCCCACCCCCAACATGAGGTGTCACTCACTTTCAGCCTGGAAGTGAACAAACAGAAAAGTGAGCTACATCCAAAAATGAGAGGAAAAATACTAAAAGATGTTTTTCTTTCCACATGCCAACTTCTATCACCTGATTAAACACGAGCATATTTTGTATTTTCAAGAGAAATAGCAGATACCCCCATTTTAAATCAGAATTCTAAAAGAAGAAACATGAAATTCTCTTAACTCCTAAAGGCTGACTTGGTGCTAATTGAATAATGGCTAACCCTGTTTTTCCAAGACTCCCAGAGCACCTTTAATCAGTCGAGGACATTTACTAAGATTCTACTGTTCTAAAAACAGTTGGAGATAACCTAAAATACATGAAACCTCACATCTAGTATCAAAAGACTTCCTGTCTCCCAGAAGAGGGTCTTTTGTGATCTCAACAGTGTTTTCAAATTCTCAGAAAAAAAAAAAGTTTTAAAAATTTCCGTTCCTTTATCTTGAAATCATAGGGGCATGTAGTATACATGTTTAAACATATTTTGAAAGTGAAGCTATACCCACAGCAGACCACAGTATCAAAACTTATGACATTCAGTTAATACCTGATTTTTTTCATTCTGTTTTCTAACTTGTAATCATTATAAGCCTAGCCATAGCTTATGATTAAATATTAACTGCTTTGGTGAAGAGTGGTGAAGCCTGAATGTGCTAACAAGCCCTTCGCGAGCCAGCCTTTTGAAGGGGCCAAGAACTGTCAAGTTTCCAGCCCTGCCTGTCTCTCTTGCATCAGTTTCTCTCATCTTGCCCATATTAAAATCACCTGTGTCTGGACACCACTCCCCCTCTCCATCCACTTAGATTCTAATCTCTGAGCATCGGCATTAGGCTTATGACTGTAAAAAATTTAGTGTTAAGCTACAAGATCACGATATACCATGAACTTCGTGAAGGGTTGAGCAGGGGAAATGGAAATCAACAATCAGGAAATTTCATTTGAAAGGCCTCCCTTGAACAGAGAAACTGTTCAGTTGGTGGAATTTGGTTGTAATGAGTGTGCTGTGAGAAATCACTCATGTGGGTTCTGTAGCATTAACCCTCTCTTGCAACAATGAATAGGGGAAGAATAGAAAAATGTCATCTGAAAAAAATATGCAACAGTGGGCACTACCAGGGTGTGCAACCATCCTGGTTTGTCTGGGACTGTCCCAAGTCTAGCATTGAAAAGTCTCATGTCCCAGGAAACCATCAGCTGGTCACCCTACCGTGACCTGTTGAAGGGAGATTGCAAGGGTTGAGAAGATATTTGCTCTACAATGGTGAAAAATACAACTGGTCACCTTGCCCCCCTCCTTATCCGTGATCAGGAACTGTGATGCTGAGAGGGACTGCTGCCCCAGAAGAGAAAAATATTTATTAAGAATGAGCTGGTATATTGGATGCATGATAACCAAATCAACAAAGCAGTGCTAGTGTTAACTAGATGTTAACACGGAAAACAGCTTTGTTTTAAGGAATACACCTTTGACACAGTGTTAACCAACAAGGCATGTAACCAGTGTAATGAAGCCACGGAGCCTCTGGCCTGACTTTGCCACCATGTTCTCTGAAAGGGCCGTAGTTAATGTCTTGACTATTTGTAGCAATTCTGGCTAATCAAGTGAACATTTTCTTTTCTCTTCGGGTGGCTGAGACTTAGAGACCGAAGTAATTTAGTGGCATTTATTGCCTAGATACTGTCAGTCAGCTTTTTAAAAAGTGTTCATGAAGTCATACTCATTATAAAATCTCAAACAATACAGAAGTATAAAAAGTAGAAAGTAAAAGTCATTTCTCAGCCTCAAACTGCTGTCAGACTAGGTGTATATCTTTCCAGTCTGTTTTTGGAAATATATTAACATGTATTTTCTAATAAAGGGGATTATCATATGTATATTAAAAAGAGCTTATTTTTTTCACTCAAATAATTTATCATCTCCATCTTTCTAAGTCAGTAATATGCAGAGCTATTATTCCTTCCTTTTGATGGTTGCATACTTTTCCAATGTCTGGGTATACCCAGCCAATTCCCTACTGATGGATGTTTAGGCCATTGAACATATTTGCTCTTATAAATAATGCTACAATAAATAGTGTTCTCATTTTTGCACATCCATCCCATTATTCCTCTGAATAAATACTTAAAAATGAAATTGCTGAGTTAAAGGCATTCAGCTAGGTTTGGAATATGAAAGATACATAAATGTGAATTCATTTTATGGGGTTCATTTTGAGACTAAATTATAACTTCTTAACTTGAGGCAGAGAAAATAACATTATTTGAAGGCAACCATGATGTAGTAGAGAGAGAAGTAGCAGACAGGGAATCAGGATACCTTGGTTCCAGTCCTTGTTTATCCCTAAATTAACTATTTGACCTCGACAATCCCCTTAGCCTTTCTGACTTTTTCCTCCAGTTGTATCTTGTCTCCTGGGTCTTCCAAATAATTGTCAGAATCATTTCCCATAGTGAAATATGACTCCCTGCTTAAATCCATGAAGAGTTCACCATTGCCTGTGGGATGAAGCTAAATTCCTTAGGCCACCAAGTGGCAGCATGTCGCTCTAGCTCCCCCTCCCTTCTCATACCCAGCAGGAACTTTGACCCAGCTGTCCTCAGCTCCTTGCGAAGGCTCAGAGTCTGGCATGCCTCCAGGCTTTGTTTCGGGCTCTTCCCTCGCTCTGGGACCCTGGTTCCCACTTCTGCGACCGGCTAACTCCTACTTATTCTTCAATAATTTAGTTCAGGCTTCTTGCTTTTCTTGAAAGCGTTTCCTGACACCTATAGGTCGAATAGCTATCTCTCCTGTGGACCTGGTGGACTTAACATTTTACCCAATGCTTCCTCTGTGATGCAGCACTAATCACACTGTATGATAAAGGTTGATTTTCTTGTCTGGGCCACTCTCCTCTTCTGAGGGCCAAAACCATGACCTGTTTCTCTTTGAGTACCCAGTCTCTACCACAGTGTCTGACCCATGTAGAGATTCGTTAAATCTTTGTGGAACAAAACAATTGCTCTGTCAAATAAGTGATTAGATTCAGTGATACAAAATTCTGATGATAGGTAAATACCACCAGTCTTCCCTCCTTCATTCTCACATTCATCCATTCACAGATCAGAGTTCATTCCATGCCGTTTGTGCCCAAACTTAGTGCCACGAGCTGGGAATAAAACAGGGGAGAAATCACACCAAAAATGTATATAATTTCCAGCTGCAGCAAGTGTTCTAAAGGAGAAGTCCCAGTAGGGCTGCCAGATAAAAATGCCCAACTGATTTTGACTTTCAGATAAACCATACATAAGTATTTTAAGTACTTGGGAAATATATTAAAATTTTTGTTTTCTGAAATCAGAGGTCACTAGGCATCGTGTATTTTTGTTTGCTCAACCTGACAACTGTACGTCCAAGGTGCCACGAGATCACATGGCTGGAGAACCAGGTCTGGGGTAGAGGGGGTGGTCAGAGAAATGGTGAGATCTGTGGAACAGAAGCATTTACCTGGGAGGGGGGTCAGGGAGAGGAGAGTGGTCCTTGGAGGAGGAAGCAGAGTGAACACAAGCAGAGAGCAGTCTGGGCAGAACATTTGAGAGGAGGCTCCAGGGGCTTGAGCACAGACATTTAATTCACTGGGATATGGAGAGAGGAAAAGCATTTGGAAAATGAATAAATATAGCACATGTTTAAGGAGGGCGCCGTGCAAGTAAATGTCAGGTACGGTGACTCAGGATATCGATTCGAAGAGATTAGTCAGGGGAGATGTGCACTGGACTCAGTCCTTCTGTTGCCAGATGTCAAATAATTCAGATGTGGAGGCTGGTATACTGGGCAGCACAAGAGTCTTAAACCATGCAGAGTCATCCCCAGATGAGCCTGACTCTGCCTGTAAACATGTAACTGCAGGGACTTTCAAAAACCGAGAAGTGTTCTGGGAGGCCAGTTCATTTCCACCTAAACGTAAAGTGCGGAATAACTGATCTGTTGGCGAGAAACTATTCAGGAAATCTTTTAGTGAACTACGAAGGCTTCATTTGTAACATGGGTGGACAGGCAAGATGAGTGAGCGTCCTGGACACCACCTACTGCTGGAGCCGAAGGAGGGGAGTCTCCCAGGACCAAAACCTCAGTGACTGTGCATCAGGCCTGTCCCTGGAGCAGTGGTTCTCAACCGGAGCTGATTTGGCCCTCAGGGGACATTTGGCAAGTCTGGAGACATTCTTAACTGTCACACCTGGGTTTGAGGGTTTGCTACTGGCACCTAATGGATACAGGTCAGAGATGCTGCTAAACCTCTTCCAAAGTACAGGGCAGCCCCGCCACCACCCCACCGCCGCCCCATTCCACAAGAAAAATTTATTTGGCTCCAAGTGTCAACAGTACTGAGGGTGAGAAATCCTGGTGTGGAGGGAAAATGCCATTCTGAATCCAATGACAGGGACAAGGTCCTAGCTTCCAATAGTATTATGGGTGGCAGACCTTGGAAATACTTTTGAAGGCATTCTCTGAGCCGCCAAAATTGTAGCCGGGTGCCAACAGGAAGAACGAATGAACCTGGGAGCCCGGAAGGAGGATGTATGAGGTGAGGGAGGGGACATAAAAAGCTGTTTCTTTTTAACCACCTTTTCTTGCCTCATCATTGGCAGCCTGACTTTGGCTTTCACAGTCTCCTCTAATGTATTTCCCTCATAGCCTCAACAAAGATCACAGTAACTCTCGTCTTAACTATTCCCCAAAAGATGCCACTTCAGAGACTATACCGTAAACTCCCCTTATCTGAGGATTTTGCTTCCCAGGTTTCAGTTACTCGCAGCCAACCATGGCCCGAAAATATTACATGGAAAATTCCAGAAATAAACCATTCATAAGTTTTAAATTGCAACCTGTTCTATGTAACATGACAAAACCTCGCGCTGTCTTGCCCCTGACGGGACTCCTGCCCCAACGCTGCCTACAGTTTTCTGACCATTAGTCATGTAGTAGCCATCTTGGTTATCAAATCTGACGTAGTATGACAGTGCTTGTGTTCAAGTCACCCTTATTTTACTTGATTTTGGCCCCAAGTGCTAGAGAAGTGATGCTGGCAATTCAGATGCACCAATGAAAAGTTGCAGAGTGCTTCCTTTCAGTGAAAATGTGAGTACAGTCCAGTGAGATATTTTGAGAAAGATAGACCACATTCACATAATTTTTATTGCAGTGTACTATTATAATTATTCTATTTTATTATTAGTTATTGTTGTTATGCTCTTTTGGTGCCTAACTTATAAATTAAACTTTATCATAGGTATGTACAAATAGGAAAAAGCATAGTATATGTAGGTTTCTATACCATCTGCCATTTCAGGACTCTGCTGAGGGTCTTGGAGTATATCCCCCATGGTTGGGGGTGCTACTAGATGCAGGGAAGGCCACCACACCCCTCCTTTTCCCTCTTCCCCACCCCGAGCTCCAACTCTTGCTGCCTTAGCAGTGAGGCTGTTTCATCCTGGAGCTGAGTCTTCCAGATGTGGATATACTCAGCCTCATGGTGCAAACTTGGGGTTCTTTCTGTGTGTACTCTTATTATTTTTTTTAACTTCAGGCATAAGACTAGTATAGATAAAAAACCTAACACTCTTGTATCCACTGTCCAGATTTGTCCAATGCTAAGATCTTTACTTCAAATCAATTTTTCAAAAAGAACCTAAAAGATGTAGCCAAAGATCCCTCTTTAACCTCTTCCATTCCAGAAGTGACCACCATTACTATGTATCCTTCTTATCCACGGGTTTGTGTTTTTACTGCATTATGTATTCGCCAGTAAATAATATGCGATATCATGCATATCCTTTTACCACTTGTTTTTGCCACTAAACATTATGCTTTCAGGGTTTATGCATGTTGATACATACAGGTCACTTTTTTTAATGCTTCAACATATTTATACGAATAAACAACAAATTCTTCAAGCAATGTCTATTGATAATATATAGGTTATTTTCAATTTTCCTCTGTTATCAAACAAACACTGCTGATATGGCCACCTTATATGTTGTTTTTTGGTGGGCGTGGCCAGAAGCAAGAGTTTAGACAGTGTATTAATCTAGAAGTGGAAGTGGGCAGACAGTATGCGCACATTCAATTTGTGATAAACATTATCAAATGTCACCCAGCTGTGATTGTGCAGAGTTCACCCGCCCCAGCAGACTATGAGTTGTCATTTCTTTACATCCACGACAAATGACCACGAGCATACTGTTAAAAGTCTGCAGATCTGATGAGTGTGAAATGACCTTTATTTTGTTTTTTCATCTGCTGAATACCAGTGAAGTTAAACACCTTTTTCTATATTCGTTAGGTATTTCAGTTTCCTTTCTGTGAATGCCTCATATCCTTTCACTGTTTTGTTTCCTATTGTATAGTCAGTTTCATAGGTATTATTTATATCTTATTTATTTTTTGATACATGCAATGAGATTGGTGACTTTATTTTTTTAAGTATATTTTATTGATTATGTTATTACAGTTGTCCCATTTTCTTCTCCCCTTTATCCCCCTCTGCCTGCACCCCCTTCCTCCAGCATTCCCCTCCCCCTTAGTTCATGTTCATGAGTCCTACATATAAGTTCTTTGGCTTCTCCCTTTCCTATACTATTCCTAACCTCCCCCTGTCTATTTTGTACCTACCAGTTATGCCTCTTATTCCCTGTACCTTTTTCCCCCATTTTCCTCCCTCCCCCTCTAGAATGATAACCCTCCCTGTGATCTCCATTTCTGTGATTTTGCTCCTGTTCTAGTTGTTTGCTTAGTTTGTTTTTGTTTTTGTTTTTTAGGTTCAGTTGTTGATAGTTGTGAGTCTGTTGTCATTTTACTGTTCATAGCTGTGATCTTCTTTTTCTTAGATAAGTCCCTTTAACATTTCATATAATAAGGGCTTGGTGATGAAGAACTCCTTTAACTTTACCTTCTCTGGGAAGCACTTTATTTGCCCTTCCATTCTACATGAGAGCTTTGCTGCATAGAGTATTCTTGGATGTAGGCCCTTGCCTTTCATGACTTTGAATACTTCTTTCCAGCCCCTTCTTGCCTGTAAGGTTTCTTTTGAGAAATCACCTGATAGTCTTATGGGAACTCCTTTGTAGGTCACTGTCTCCGTTACTCTTGCTGCTTTTAAGATTCTCTCCTTGTCTTTAATCTTGGGTAATGTAATTATGATGTGCCTCGGTGTGTACTTCCTTGGGTCCAACTTCTTTGGGTCTCTGAGCTTCCTGGACTTCCTGGAAGTCTATTCCCTTTGCCAGATTGGGGAAGTTCTCTTTCATTATTTGTTCAAATATGTTTTCGATGTATTGCTCTTCCTCTTCTCCTTCTGGCATCCCTATGATTTGGATGTTGGAATGTTTAAAGTTGTCCCAGAGATTCCTAAACTTCTCTTCAGTTTTTTGAATTCTTGTTTCTTCCTTCTGTCCCTGTTGAATGTTTATTTCTTCCTTTTGTTCCATATCATTGATTTGAATCCTGGTTCCTTCCCTTCACTGTTGGTTCCCTGTATATTTTTCTTTATTTCACTTTGCGTAGCCTTCACTTTTTCCTCTATTTTGCGACCATACTCAACCATTTCTATGAGCATCCTGATTACCAGTGTTTTGAACTCTGCATCTGATAGGTTGGCTCTCTCTTCATCACTTAGCTCTGTTTTTGGAGCTTTGATCTGTTCTTTCATTTGGGCCATATTTTTTTGTCTTGGCACACCTGTTATATTGTAAGGGGTGGAGCCTTAGGTATTCAGCTATGTGGGTGGGGCAACCCACATAGCCATGTTGTGGTGCTATATGTGGGGGAGTGGTCAGAGAGTGAACAAAACCATTTGCTTGGCCCTTGCCCCACTTTCAGTCACTCCCCCTGCTACCCACAAGCTAATTGGGCCCTTCTGGTCCTCATTCCTGGGTGAGCGGGTTTGTGTATGTTCTAGGACCCTGTGGGCCCCCCCCAGTGAACTCTTCTGTGAGGCTGGGAGTTTCTCCTGCCACCACAACCCCCACAGATTTTTATGGTCAGAGGTTTTGAGGCTTTCTTTTCCTGCACTGCAACCCTGGGTTGCATGCTCTGTCTTGGTCCCCAGTTGTTCCTCTCAGTTTATCCACATGCAAATGTGGGACCGCCAGCTGCTGTCTTGCCTGCCCAGTCCTCCAGCTGCCATCTTGCCACATGTCCTCTCAGCCCCTGCTGCCCATCTCCACTCCTCCTACCAGTCTGGATGAAAGTTTCTTCTTTAACTCCTTGGTTGTCAGACTTCCATACAGTTCGATTTTCTGGTAGTTCTTGTTTTTTGTTTTTAAATTTTTTGTTGTCCTTCTTTTGGTTGTGCAAGGAGGCAAAGTGTGTCTACGTACTCCTCCATCTTGGCCGGAAGTTCCTATTATTTATATTTTATATATCTGTGTATGATAAATATCTTCACTGTAGCTTGTCTTTTTTTTTTTTACATGTTATTTTTGGATAATTGTAGTTTACACACAGTTGTAAGAAACGATAGGGATGTCTGTCTACCTTTCACATGATGGTAATATTTTGCATAACTGTAGTACAGTATCACAAGCAGAAAATTGACTTAGATGCAATCCATTGACATTATTCAGGTTTGCCCAGATTTACATGCACTTGTATGTATACATGTGTGTGTGATTAGTTCTGTACAGTTTTATCATATGTTTAGATTTGTGTGACCACACCACAACCAAGATACAGAACACTCCGTTGCAGGGATCTTTCGTGCTACTTTTATAACAACAGTTACCTTCCCTGACTCAATCCCTGGCAACTGCTAATCAGTATTCCATTTCCATAATTTTGTCATCTGAAGAATTTTATATAAATGGAACCACAGAGTATGTAACCTTCTGAGATTATCTTTTTTCAGTCACCAAATTCTCTTGAAATCTATCCATGTTGTAGCAGATATCAATAACCTGTTCCTTTTATTGCTGAGTAGTATTCCATATTGTGCATATACCACAGTTTGTTTCACCCATTGGAGGGCATCTGGATTGTTTTCAGCTTGGGGCTATTATGAATTAAGCTGCTATGAACACTCATACAATTTTTTTTTTCTGTGAAAAAAAGTTTTAATTGCTCTGGAATAAATACCCATGAGTGCAATTGCTGAGTTACATGGAAGCACATATTTAGCTTTATAAGAAACTGCCAAACTCTTTTATTCTTCTAATTTGTAAAATTTCTAAGTGTAAAGTTGCTTGCAGTATTCTTTATTATCCTTTTAATGGCTATAGAATCTATAGAGATATACCGTATTTCATTCTTGATATTGATGATTGATGTCTTCTTTGTTTTTATCTTTGTCTGTTTTGCTAGAGGTTTATCAATTCTGTTTATTTATTTTTTAATAATTGGGCTTTTATTTCAATGATTTTTTTTTCTATGCTTAGTTGGTTTTGGTTTCATTGGTTTCCGCTCTTATTTTTATTATTTACTTCCTTCTGCATCTTTGGATTTATTTTCTATTCTTTTTCTTTTTTTTCTTTTTTTAAGCTCTTGAGGTAGGAACTTAGATTTCTTTTTATCCCAGCCTCCCCCGACCACTTTGTTTTTTGTTTGTTTTTGTCAACAATTTTGTGTCACCAATATCCCCAGCCCCACCCACCTCCACCACCCACTGGAACTTAGATTATTGATTTGAGATCTTTCCTCTTTTATAATGTAAATATTTAATGCTATAAATTTCCTTCTCAGCACTGCCTTAGCTTTATCCATATCTATTTTTTGTTTTATTATATTTTTTGTTTATGCTATTATAGTTGTCCCTAATTTTTCCCCTTTGTCCCCCTCTAACCAGATCCCCCACTCCCTCAGGCAGTCCCCATTGTCCATGCCCAAGGATTATGCTTATATGTTCTTTGACTATTCTATTCCCTATGCTGTACTTTATATCCCCATGATTATTCTCTAAATCCCAATTTGTGCTTCTTAATCCTCTCACCTTTTCCACCCATCTCCCTCACCCCTCCCATCCAGCAACCAGCAAAAATGCTCTCTGTATCTATGATTCTGTTTCTGTTATACTTGTTTGTTTATTTAGTTTTTTAGATTCAATTGTTGATAGATATGTATTTATTGCCATTTCATTGTTCATATTTTTTATCTTCTTCTCCTTAAAAAAGAAATTTAACATTTCATAAAATACTGGTTTGGTGATGATGAACTCTTTTAACTTTCTCTTGTCTGGGATCCTCTTTATCTGTCCTTAGATTCTAAATGATAGCTTTGCTGAATAGAGTAATCTTGGCTGTAGGTCCTTGCTTTTCATTGCTTTGAATATTTCTTGCCAAGCCCTTCTAGCCTGCAAAGTTCCTTTTGAGAAATCAGCTGACAGTCTTTATGGAAGCTCCCTTGTATGTAACTAACTGCTTTTCTTTTGCTGCTTTTAAGATTCTTTCTTTGTCTATAACCTTTGGCATTTTAACTTTGATGTGTCTTGGAATGTGCCTCTTTGGGTCCATCTTGTTTGGAACTCTCTATGCTTCCTGAACTGGCATGTCTATTTCCTTCACCAAGTTAGAGAAGTTTTCTTTCACTTTTTTTCAAATAAACTTTCAACTTCTTGCTCTTTCTCTTCTCCTTCCAGCACCTCTGTGATGTAAATGTTGGTATACTTGAAGCTGTCCCAGAGGCTCCTTCCACTATCTTCATTTTTTTTTTTTATTCTTTTTCTTCTTGCTGTTTTGATTGTTAGTTTCTTGCTTCCTTATGTTCCAAATCATTGATTTGATTCTTGGCTTCATCCACTCTACTGTTGATTCCTTGTAAATTGTTCTTTATTTCAATTAGTGTAGTCTTTGTTTCTGACTGGATCATTTTATGCTGTTGAGGTCCTCACTAAGTTCCTTGAACATCCTTATAACCAGTGTTTTGAATACTGCATTGAGTAGATTGCTTGTCCCCATTTTGTTTATTTGTTTTTTCTGGAGTTTTGTTTTGTTCTTTCATTTGGGCCATGTTTCTTTGTCTCCTCATTTTGGCAGCCTCCCTGTGTTTGTTTCTATATATTAGGTATCACTCCTCTGACTCCTTGTCTTGGTAGAGTGACCTAATGTAGTAAGTGTTCTATAGGGCCCAGTGGCACAGCCTCCTCTTACCCAAGCTGGGTACTCAGGGTGCTCCCACTGTGTGGGCTGTGTACACTCTCCTCTTGTAGTTGAGCCTTGATTGCTTTTGGCATATCTAAGGTCAGCCACTGCCTGTGTTCTGTCCAGGGTCGCACAGCATTATCTACAAAGTGATCTGCATGTGGCTGCTACTTGTGCTGGGCTTCAAGGTGCCCGGGAGAGGCTAACCTGTGACCCAAGGACAACTGCTGTTAGTGCTGGACCTGGGGCAACTTAGCAAAGGGTACATGGCTCACTGAAGCCTGATGCTGCTCTTTTGAGAGAATATAGGAAAATCTGAAGTATGGGTCAAGACAAGCCGCTCATATAGAAAAGCCACTGGAAACAGTGTGGGTGGGCCTGAAAGCTGGGTGGGGCAGGGCCTCAGAGAATCACTGAGATGGGGCAAACAGTGTGAGGTAGGTTGATGGAGCCTCAAATATGACACTGCCTGCTAGCTCTGTGGGGACAGGGCTCAGAAAAGGAACAATGGCCTCTACCATTACTTCTGCCTGGGAGAAAGCTGCCCCCCAGCTCTTTCCCTGATGCTGGACAATTCAGTTCCTCCCTGTATGTCTCTGATGCCTTTCAGTCTGCTGCCCCGGTGCTGGAACTCAGAAGGGGTGAGTCCAAGTGAGTGTGCATGGGCTCTTTAAGAGGAGCTGCCAGGATGTCCAGCAGTTTCTGTCTTACACAGCCTCAATTCCTGCTGGTTTTTACAGCCAGAAGTTACAGAGACTTATCTTCCTGGCACCAGAACCCTGCTGTGGGGCTGGGACGCCTCGCTTCTGAGATATCCCTCAGATTTTTATCTGTCACATGTGAGTGTGGGACTAGCCTGTTTCTTGTCTCCACCCCTCCTACCATTCTTGATGTGGTTTCTTTAATGTAGTAGTTGTAGGACTTCCATTCAGCTCAACTTCTGAAATTTCTGAATGATGATTGTTCTATAGTTTAGTTGTAATTTTGATGTGGTTGTGTGAGGTAGGGAGCTGTGTTTACCTAAACCACCATCTTGACCTTAAGTCTGTATTGCATATATATATTTTAAAGATTTTATTTATTTTTAGAGAGAGGAGAAGGGAGGAAGAAAGAGAAATAAACATCAGCGTGTGAGAGAAACATCAATAGGCTGACCCTTGTATGCCCTCAACTCGAAACCTGGCCTGCAACCAAGGCATGTGCCTTGACTGGGAATCGAACCGGTTATCTTTTGGTTTGTAAGACAGTGCCCAACCAACAGAGCCACACCAGTCAGGGTTGCATTCCATATATTTTGACATGTTGTATTTTCATTTTCATTTTTTAAAATTTCCTTTGAGATTTCTTCTTTAACCCAAGGATTTTTTAGAAGTATGTTGTCTAATTGCCAACTGTTGAGAGATTTTTCTGTTGTATTTCTGTTATTGATTTCTGGTTTTGATTTCTGTTGTTGATTCTGTTATGGTCAGAGAACATAACTTGTATGATATAAAATCTTTTAAATTTATAAAAATTTGTTTTTGGGGCAAGATATGATCTCTCTTGATTAATGTTCTATGGGATTGTGAAAAAGGTGTGTGTTGTACTGTGGGTGGGTGACATGTTCCACAAGTATCAGTTGAGTTAGTTGATAGTGCTGTTGATTTACTCTATATCTTTGCTGGCTTTTTAATTGAAATTTTAAATTAATTGTTACTATAGTGTAGGAATCTTACTTTTTTTAACGTTAATCTGGTAACCAGAAACTTTACAAAACTGTTTTATTAACTTTATAGGTGCTCTTGAATTTTCTATGTGGACAATCACGCATTTTCAAATTAACACTGTTTTGTTTCTATTTCTTATACTTATTTTTTCTCCTCTTATCATGCTGGTTCATCCCTCACTTATAATGGTAAGAGTGGTTGTACTGCATTTTGTCAAATATCACGAACTACTGAATTAGAATTTCTGATGATAAAAAGAAGGGTGCCCATTAGAGTGTTGAGGTTGTCTAATATGGTGGGTAATGTAGTCTAGTATAGCGGTTAAGAACATGGTTTTTAGAGTCAGATGATCTGAGTTAACATCTCAGCTCTATTTTTTTTTTCTAGCTCTGTGACTTGGTAATCTCTTTAATTTCTTACAACCTTAGTTACTTCACCTGTAAAATCAGAATAACAATAGTCAGGAATTTAACAGCGTTGTTCAGATTGTATGAAACAGACACTAACTTTTGTTTTGAGACCATCTACTTTGTAGAGTGCAGTTGGACCATTATCAATTTTTAACCTCAGCTGGGGTGCATTTTGTCAAGCCAACACAGTACATTTCACTGCTCTTTCCTTCAGGTCAACCATGCAGTTAATCTCTCCTATCTTATGTTGAAGTTCAAGGTAGTGAGTGTACCTGCTCTGTAAATATTAATCTCTCTGTAGAACCCCTTGAAAGGAAGAAAAATATTGGGGTAAAGCAAACTTAAAGTACATTTTCCCAAACACACACTATAGTTGTTTGTTAAATCTTGAGAAGTCAGGGTCAACTTGAAATACTGAACTTAAACATTTGTTTAACCTTTTGGAAAGGCACTTTGGCAATATTTAACAATATTTTAAGTGAACCTATTCTGTGACCTATGAATTTCACTTTTAGGACTCTGTTACATAAGTATTTGCACAAATACATAAAGATCTCTATGATGAAATTTCATTAGAGCATTGTGGCTAGTATAAGAGATTGGAAACAACTCAAGTGTCTACCAATAGGGAAGTGGTTAAACTATGGTAGAGCCTTAGAGAGAAATGCTATATGTCTATATGAAAAAGAATGCAGTAGATCTATTTAGATGGTCAATAAGTGAAAATCATATCACAGAACATGTAGAGTATGTTTCTATTTCTAAAAAAACAAAAAACAAAATGCAAAAACCCCCTGCATATGTGCATATATGTTTGCATACCCAATTATTACCAGTGGTGGGTTACATCCAGGAAAGAGTGAGACTGGAGGAAAGGTGTCAAGGGAACTCTTTCCTTTGACATACCTCTAGATGGTTCAAAGTTTTTACATTGAGAATTAATTCACGTGTTGCTGGTGCAATTGTAAAATGTCACCAGCACCCTGAACCAGACCTTCTGTGAAAGACAGGGATGTTTCCTTGCAGGATAGACTTCATCGACATTGATGCTGATGAGATGCCTGCAGCTCCCAGCCTGTCCCAAATGGCAGAGTGACCTTGAGTAAGAATCAGCCTTGAGAGAAGAGGGAAAAAAAGCTAGGCCCTAACCATGGGACTACCCAGAGGGGTGGGATGATGAGGAGGCAGTATGTTCTCTATCTCTAAGGGGAAAAGTCTCCCCCCAGCATTTGGACTGAATTGGGTGCTTTGAGGTCAGCACCCAAAACAGGGGTCCATGATGTGAGCAGAGATACTGCCTCTGCTGCCTATGGCTGGAAGTAGGGAGTGAGAAAACATCTTGGTGGCCACCAGAGCCATCCAGTGGTGGCTCTGAGCCTGGTCACCCTCTGTTGTAGCCTCTGGAGGAGTTGTCCAGAGGGACGGACGAGCATAATAGAAGCTGGTTACTTCCCATGTGGAGCAGCATGGAACCAAGTCAAGCTCACATTTCAGGGGCACCTGCAGAAGCCTCCCATTACTCACTGCTCCCTCCAGCTTCACAGCTGGGGGAGGAGATCACTGACAGGGAGCAAAGAGAGGTGACTTTGGGGGGCAGTCATATTCTCTCCTATTTAAAAAATAATAATAATGAAAAGGATTCTAGAATATTTGAAAATAGCATTTATTGTCTGTATTCCCAGTTACAAAATTAATATATATTCATAATAATAATCGTGGTTATATTACTTTATCAATCATTTGTCCTGTGTCAGACTCTGTGCTTTAATCTTGACATGCATTATCTCAGTCTTTATAACAATTTGATGATAGAGGTCCTATTATTATCTCCACTTTACAGACATGAAAACTGAGGCAAATATCTATCTATCTATCTATCTATCTATCTATCTATCTATCTATCTATCTATCTATCTATCTAGATATCACATTAAAGCCCTGACTAGGTAGCTCGGTTGGTTGCAGTGTCGTCCCATGCACCAAGAGGTTATGGGTTCGATATTTCTCTCTCATTTAGATGTTTCTCTCTGTCTCTTCCTCTCTCTCTAAAATTAATAATAATAATAATAATAATAATAAATATATCCTCAGGTGAGGATTTAAAAAAAACACACATTAAAAAATCACCCACAATTCCATCCTCCAAAGTTAACCAACATCCTGCTGCGTGTTTTTCCAGCAATTTTTTCATTTATTTTTTTCTTAATGCAACTAATGTCCAACTATTTACTAAACTTAGCACTGTAGACAGCAAAGGACAACCTTTTCTGTGGGCAAAGCCGAGACCCTTGTCCTAAGAGGAGCTTGGCCCTTCCCTGCTCCTGCCCTTGCGGTGGCTCCCTATTCTCCTCCCCCTTGGCTGCTGCATGAAGAATGAATCATGGGAGTTCGAGGGAGGACTATGGCAGCTCTAGCAGTTGTTCAGATGATGGACCTGGAGATGGGAAAGGAGATGGCATTAAGTGGATAGAGTCAGGATATGCTTTTGCAGTATAGTTAACAGATGTATTGATGAGAAAGAGCGGAACCTCCAGCCCTGTCTCTTGCCAGTTCCTAACTCAAATATTACGCTGTAGCCATCCTTGGCTGTCCTCCCTCCCTGCTTCTTGCTGCTAGGTGTCTGTGTGCTTCCTCTCCACCTCTTCTTCCAGTGTCCCTGTGTCCCTTTTTTCCTCTAGCACAGCTGATTCATTCTTTGGATATCAGCTTAAAGGTCACTTCCTCAAGCACACCTTTCTGACCCCTAAACTAGCTAAGGTCTTGATATTTCCCCCTGCCAAACACGTGACCACTTTATTGTTATAGCTGACTCCATTGTCCATCTTTGAGCTCTGGGAGGACAGGGAGTAGGCCTTTCTCATTTACCTCTGTGTTTGCAGTACTGAGCCCTGTGCCTGGCACATAGTAAGCGCTCAATAAACAGTGCTTGCAAAAGGTCCATTGTCACATTGAGTCTGCCGATAAGTGCCAGGGATTTGGAACATGCAACCCTGCTACTCAGGGCTCTCAGGTTCAGGCAATAAAGCTAATTCAGTGGTCTCAAGCTAAAGAAAGAAGTTATTGACTTATGTGTCTGAACAGACTGTGCTAACTTCAGGCATGGCTAGATCTGGGGGCTCAAATACAGATGAGCTCAGCCCTGGATCAACAGGACTCAGGTTCTCCATCTTCGTATCTGTATTCTACATCCAATTTTATCTGTATTGGCTTCACTCTCAGACAGGTGCTTTCCATGTGCTGATCTAAACAGCGCCAAGCTAACCTTAGATATCAGCTAGTAATCCCAGCAGAAAGAGAGTACCCTTCTGCAATAGTTTCAATAAAAGTCTTGGGACTGACTCTCATTGCTCCACCTTGAGTAATTTGTCCAGACCTGAACCAATTATTATGGCAGGATAGAGGGGAATAAGTGGTAGAATATTTTCATTGGCAACATTCTGGATTACGTGCCCAGTCCCCTAAAGGAACACGAATTAATGGACACAGGCTGGGGCAAAAGAACCGATGTTGTTCAAAGGTCACTGAACTTGAGGAGCTGGACTTCGAGGCCAGAAGCCTGATCCTGACCTTGTCGACAGTTAGTAAATCACCTGACCATTCAGGTCTTCACACCGCCTATCTATAAATAAGGCCATCACACCCACGTAAATCCCAATTACTACTGCCCTGGCTGGGCAGCTCAGTTGGTTAGGGCATCATCCTGATATACCAAAATTGCCATGCACCTGCCAGTCAGGGCACATACAAGAATCAACCAATGAATGCATAAATAAGTGAAACAACAAATCAGCATCTCTCTCTCTCTCAAATCAATAGATTTAAAAAAAATTTTTTAATCCCAATTACTACCAACCCTGGGAAACCATTGTTAGAGTGGCACCTGACGTGGGCTGTGAAAGAATTCACAAAGAGTAGAAGGTGTAGAGAATAGAGTTTTTATTCACTCTCCAAGAAAGGAGAGGGGCATGGTGTGGAGAGATACACCGGCATTGAGGGGCGGGGGCTTTGAGCTTTTATTGGATTAAAATTGGATTAAAAAATGACAGGGGGATTGTTGTCACGTGGCCCCTGGTCCGTTGGGGCGTGGTAACACGAGGCTGCAGTTTGGTCCAGTGTTATCTTCTGCCTGTGGTTGTAGGGAGCTGTTAGTTCTGTTCTTGCTTCCAGTAATTTCTGGTGGCGGGGACAAGCTCAGAAGAGTAAAATGGCAGTCATGTTTAACAAGGTCATAGGCCTGCTAGGCAAATGGTGCCACAATGCCAGCCAACGGTGCTGGCATTGTCCTTTCAGCCATCACTTAACTTTTTTTTATCCCACTTGCTCAATTTCTTCAGAGAAGCATTTGGATGGTCTCTGATTCATTTCCACCTTGAGCAGTGTGACTTTGAGGAAATTATGCAACTGCATTTGCTATCCATTTCAGCCATTTCAGTAATTGGTTGTGAGACACTGTTTGTCTCCTCCAGTCCCATCCCAAGTATAAACTACCATTTCTAGTTGTCTCATCAGAGGCAAATGGGGAAATGTTTGTTTTCTTTACAGGAACTGGAAAGGAAGTAAATAAACAACCATATAAACCAAACTGAAGCCTAAAACCAATTTGATGACACCCAGATTGTCCTATGCCCCATTTTAGTCATATTCAACTAGTCCCTCCACCTGCAAACCAGTAATTCTTAAGAGCTGGCCTAGTTAGTGTACAACCAAGGGAATGATTATAAACCTGACAAATCCATTATTTGAGAGGCCCATGCTGACGATTCAGAGGCTATGAAAACTGGAAGATTGTTTTGCCCTTAAGGCTACCTTCAAGGATTCTTTTGGCTGTAAGTAACTGAAGTCCATTTGGTTGAGCCAAAGAGGGATATTGTTTAAGGATTCTGGGACTGTATTAGTTAGGGTTCTCCAGGGAAACTCAGTGGGAGATATGGATATATATATATATCCATATATATATATAGATATAGATATCTTTATATATATAAAGGAGATTTATTATGAGGAATTGGCTCTTGTGATTATGGAGGCTGAGAACTCTCACGACCTGCTAGGGAAACTCAGTGTGAGTCTGGAGGAAGGCCTGAGAACCAGGGAAGCTGATGATATAAATACCAGTCTGAGGGCAGGAGAAGGTAAGATGAGATGTCCCAGCTCAAGAAGTGAGATAGGAAAAAAGAGGGATGAATTTCTCCCTGGTGATGCCTTTTGTTCTAGTCAGGCCCTCAACAGATGGGGTGCTGCCCACCCACTTTTGGGAGGGTGATCTACTTTACAAAATCCACCCATTCAAATGCTAATCTCATCTGGAAACACCCTCACAGACACACCCAGAAACAATGTTTAATCTGTGGAACAGAAAATTAACCATCACAGGGGTGTCTCACAAACCCAGGGGTGGAGTCCCATTGGAATTCGGAAAGGGATCAGAGCACATGATGAGTCACGAGGTCCCTTCCGCCACTTTCATTTCTCCTCTATGTTTTTCCCTTTAAGTGTCCTTCACTCTTCTCTCACAGAAGAGTCACTTCCAATGATTTTCAACACTTGCGGCAAACAGCTACCAGGTTTCTGTTTTAAGACAGCAGTTAGATCGAGGTTGGAATCTGTTTTAGTACCGAAGTCTTAGGGAAGAAGCCTCTTGATTCACTGGGTCAGATGCCTACACCCAGTCCAATCAGACGTGGGAGATCAGAGGAGAGCGGGAGTATTCTTACCCGAACATGACCATGAGACTAGTTAGAGAAAAGACATTTCTTAGAAAAGGTGGCATTCTGAGTTTTTTAAAAAAATGCATGTTGCATTGTGCCACTAATCAAATTTCAAACTACAGTGACATCTTGTTACCCTTACTCCTTTTAAATAAAGCTGAGCTGGCCTACTCCAGAGCACAGTCCGGTGTAGGGGCCAGGTCACTGGGCTTTGAATCCTGGCCCCAGCATTGGCTGGCTGTGTGACTTTAAGCAAATTACTTCACCTGCCTCTGTGCCTTGGCTTCCGCCTCTACCAATGGGTATAATAGATGGCCTCTACCAATGGGTATAATAGATGGTGTTGAGACCATTGAATGTGTTAATATAAATAAAAATGCTCAGAGTTCTACTTGGCAAGGAGTAAAGTCTTTGTAAATAATACCTATTATTATTCTTACTATAAAGTTCATTTCAATTATGGCTTAGATTATTTCTCAGATTATGCAAAAAAAACACAGAAGACGTGTGAAAGAGAAGTTTTGTGGTTGTGGGAAAATGGGGGCTAAATAACTATTACTAAAATTGACTATGTCACTACTGTTGCTTTTGGGATTATTACTTGGGTTCTAGGTGACATTTTTGGTTTATAAGATTGTTTCTTCTAAACAATCTTATGTAAATAACTTGCAATTCTGCTAATTACCTGGCAAGAAAAATCAATCATTTTACTAAGTTTATCAGCATAATAAGCTTGGAACTTAAAGTCCTGGTTTATAAAAGGCAAGTTACAGAATCTCTTTTCCTGGATGTCTAAGGAATCCTTAACTGCTGGAATCTGAAAACCTTTTCTTAAAGAACTAATAGAAACTATTTTTGTCTTTGAGGCCATATGGTCTCTGTCCGAGCTATTCAACCCTGTTGTAGTGTGAAAGCAGCCCTAGGCAATGCGCAGACAAATGAGCACGGCTGTGTTCCCATAAAGCTTTATTTATCGGCACTGAAATTAGAATTTTGTTTAACTTTCATGTCATGATCTGTTATTTTCCTTCTGATTTTTTCCCTATCATTTAAAAATGTAAAAACAATTCTTAGCTCACAGGTTGTACAAAAACAGGCAGTGAGCTGGATCTGGCCCTTGGGCTATAGTTGGCAGGCCCTGCTTTGGGGGATGGCTGCGTTAGCAGCGTGGCTGTGCAGGGGAGAGACAAGGGGACTGCCCTGGATCCACAGCCCTGTTACCCCAGAGGCATTTCCTCCCTCTCTTCTTCCTCCTTACACATTTCTCTTAGAAGATGGAGAATATTTGTGTGACTCGCTTGGTTATGCGTCACAGAAAACTCAAGTCACTTAACCAAAAGAGAGTACACTGGGGTATCTTACTCTAGGAGTGGTTGATCCGGGGGCTCAAAGTACCTCATCTGTTTCTTTTTATCTCTTGGCTCTTCCCCGCTCCGTGAAGATTTGCTTTTGGGATCTATGTGGTAGCCGGTTTGAGTTCATCTGGAAACCAAGCAGCATTTCTCACACCCTAAGAATTCATACAGATGTTCTAGACCTGATTACTTGTGTTTTGTTATTGCACCTCATGCCCACCTGAACCAGCCCCAGTGGCTGGGGAAACAGAACTCCACACCTGGGTGAGGTTGACCCCACGATCCCCAAGACCTGGGAGTGGCACCCAGTGTTTGGTAATAGGGGTCCTATTACCGAAGAAAGGTGAAAGCATGCTGGGAAGCAGAATCAGCAAATGTCCCCTCCACATTGGGGACATCAATCACACTGTGACATTTAGAATTTAAATACCCCGAACAAAATGAGTGGAGTTGCTGCCAGGAGCAGGAAATTACCACTCACACCCCCTCTCCTGGAGGGAATTGCTTGTCTTCCCTTTAGTAAAATTCTTTTTGCAGGTTCCAGCTGCTCTTGGAGCAGACCTGGGCTTGGCAAGCTCTGAGCTACAGAAAGGTTTCTTTTTCATTTTCTGTACAGTTGGGTGGCATGGACTCACTGCACTCAGTTGAGCGCTCAGTGTTTAGGGGAAGCAGTGACTTGAATAGCTAACAGCCTGGCTCAACCACTCACTGCCACCCGCCCCACATGCACCCCCAGTAAAGGCAGACAGAGCCCCAACTTCTAGCTGGGCTCAAAATAACTGTTTCCTGATGTGCATGTTCCATAATTTCTATTTGACTTTTCCAAGCTCAGTGGGTATTGATGACAGTTGATCCTGCTCCTCCCCACACCACAGAGTCTTTTTCTACCTTTCCCCAAATATAATTTTACCACCTCAATTTTATTCCACGGTGTGCTTCATTCTGACCCTCTTTTTACTTTTTTCTTAGTGACCTAGTTCAGAGTCACTATCTTTTTCCCTCATCCTTTCCCAAACTGAGATTGTGGCTCTAGATTATATGTACACACCACTTTAAGAGGTGCCAGACAGGTGTGGGGAAGGAAAAAAAGCCTTTTCCTCTTCCCTCTTAGGCTGTCTTGCTGGGGCCTTGCAGATTAGACAAAAGACAAATTAACAAGAGAAAAACAAACAGAAGTTTATTAATGTGTGCCTCGCCCATGTAAGTGGGAGCACTCAGCCGCCGGTGGTAAGGGTGGTTAGAACTTGGGCTCACATAGCATCTTGATGAAAGAACAATCCATTTTTAGAGAAATGACAAGACAGAGGAAAAGGACTTTGATTTTCCTGTGGGAAAGAAAATATATGAGGGAAACCAATGGAAGGTAAGGACTAGTTAGTAAGTTTGTTGTGTAGATACCTCTGGTGCCATCTTCAGGCTAAGGATCTGTAGTTATTAAGTAATTAACTTCCTGGTATTGAGGGAGTGGAGACAGGTTTACAAATTTATGTTCTGCTTTTAGGCATATAGGGGCAGGTAGAAAGCTTTTCTTGTATCTTTTTTTTTTTCCTCAGCTGCTTTCAGCTCAGAATAATTCTTATGCCCAAGTGGCATAATTTGGGGTGGCATATTCTGTTACCCTTGATGGGGCACTCTCAGGACACATTCCAGGGATACATGATGCCTGGGCTGGTGTGTCAGACCCCACCTTGTGTGCCTGGGCACGTGTACCCCAAAACACCCCACCTCCCTGCAACTGTCTGTCAGACCCCGGGCCGGCCAGCCCTGTCTGTGGGGCTGTTCCAGCCTCTGCGAAGGTCCACGGAGAGTGGGAGTGGCAGAGACAGCTGTGGCTAAGTTGGAAGGGTGGTGAGCATCAGCGTAACTGCAGTAGTGTGTCTATTGATTGTATTTATTTTATTTTACCGCATTTATTGATTGCTTGCGATGACCAGGCCCTGGCTGAAGCCCTTTGCACTTAGTATGCTGCGTTTAACCCTTCAACAACTTCCTAAAGCCATAGCAAGAGGCTAGTCTTCCTACTTCTATGCTTGCTTCCTTAATGATACACTCTCTCATGGGAGACAGTGATTTTTAAAAACACCTTCATTCTCATCACTCCCCTGCTTAAGATTCTGTTTGTCAACCACCGGGAATAAAATCCAAATTTTTCAGCACAGCTATAGGCCCAGCATCATCTAGCCCCTTCCTGTCTCTCCATCCTATAACATTCCACCGCCCCCTTTCGGTTTGCTCCACCCTCATGGACCTTCTCTCTGTTCTTGAACAGGAAGCTCAGTTCATCTCAGGGCCCCTGTGTTTGCAATTCCATCTGCCTGGGGCACCCATTCCTTCTTCCTAAGCCTGCTCCTTTTGGTCATTCAGTGTCAGCTCAAATGTCACTGTCTCAGAGATGTTTACCCTGACTCCACTGTCTGAAGGAGCCACCCGTCAGTCAGTGGCTTTCTAGCCCATAATTGCATTTTGCTCTCTGCATGGTCCTGTTAACTTAAAGGATACTGTTTATATTTTTGCCTGCCACCCATCTTCCCCACTAGGACAGACGTTTTGTTTCTGCATGCCTAGTTCCTAGAACATTGCTCGGTGTATGGTAGTTATGTCGAATAAACAAAAAGCCCTAGAATGACATATGAGGCCACGTCACTTGCCCAAGGGCCCACAGAGGAAGGACCACCCAGTGCGTCAGAGCCCTGAGCTTTCAATAGGGATGCAGAGAAAATAGAAATCAGTGCTGAGGAAAATGATCCCAACTGGCTGAAACTTCACCTCGCTTTTGTGCCCAGTTTTTTGTTTTTACTTTTTTGTGTCTTCCTTTTCTGAAGCCAGGCTGACCCTTGGACTTGAACACCCAGATTTTGCATCTCTTGCAGCATCGTTGAGGAGCTAGCTGGTCCTTGCCATATCTCCCGTTCCAGCTGGGACACACAGAGGTTCTGGGTTCCTGCTCTACTGGCACGTGATCCTCTTCATCATCTTATGAGGGTTTATTTTTTCTAATTATAAAAATAGTTGCATGCTCTGCCCTCATGGAAGTGCGAATAACTCCCCACCTTGTAAATGGGGGTCGTGCTTAGTGACTTCCTTCCAAAGAGGGCAAAGTGGGAAGGTGTAGGGGGGGAATGTGCAGTGGAGTAACCTGACGGACGCTACTCAGCCAGGTGACCCAGGTCAACATCGACTGGGACAGGTCATCTTACAGAATGTGCCCTTGATAGAAAGTGATGAGAAGAGCAGTTTCCCTCTGTGGTCTTTCTCCTGCAAACCCATAACCCCATTCTAATCTTCAGAAAAACAACAGGCACATCCCAGTTGAGGGACATTCTATAAAATATCTGATGAGTACTCCTCAAAACTGTCAAGGTCATCAGAAACAAGTGATGGTCTGAGAAACTGTCATAGCCAAGAGGAGCCCAAGGGACATGACTACTAACTGTCATGTGGTATCCTGGATGGGATCCTGGAATAGCCAAAGGATGTTAGGTAAAAACCAAGGAAATTGGAACAAAGTATGGACTTTAATTAATTAATTAATTAATTAATTAAAAAGAAATCCCTTAGTATCTCCAGACCTGGTGTCTTCGCCTTTGTGACTGAGCTCTCTGTTTAGGGCCTCATGGTCCCCTGCTGGGCTTCAGTCCAGCATCTCCGTTTCCACATTCGCCTCCCCTCTTCTGCCTTGATCCAACTCTTCCTCTGGCTCCCCAGCTTGCAGCCTGTGTTGGTGAACATTGAACTTGGCCCACCCATGCCTGCACATAGCCCATGCACGGGCCTTTCTGGTTGGTTTTCTCTGACCCCCAAAGCACACCCCAAACCACCCCCATGTATCCCATGCTATTCCCCAGTCTCAAACTTTCGGAATGAAAATAATGTTCTCCAAGCAGCTTACTCCCCAGTTAATTTTCCAGCCGGTGAGGGATGAAATGAGCCACATGATTTCCAGGCTAAGCAGTTTTTAAAAACTGAAATATTTCTTAAGACAGTCCTAATTTATTTTCCTTCAGATTCCAATCATTTTAGCCCCACCAAGCATGCTATAAAGCAGTGCTATCTGGTTCTCTCTGTCCATCCTTGCATGACCCAAGCCCTTTGCCTGCTTCTGAATCGATCTGTAAACTGGAATTGTTAGGGAATCTTAATAAAGATCATGACTCATAGCTCAGGATAGATTTATAATCGTTCATATTGATGAAGCCTGAGGATTGCAGGACTGGAGGATAGTTTTTTAAAAATGAAACTTGAATAATAAGATGAACCTGTAGAAGTGCCGAAAAAATTAGTCGTTTATGCAGTTTTAATTGGACAATTACCTTATTGTTAATTCAAGGTTATCAATTTCCACAGTTTCAGTTCAGCATCTCCAACAATTTCCTCTGAATTAGGAAGAATATTCCTAATTCAGGAAAGTCCTTCTTCTTTTGTAAGGCTTCAAAGGACCTCAGAAATATGACAGAGCAGTTTGGTGACTCACCGAAGACCATTTAGAAGTGTTGGGGCGAGGACACCAAGGACTTAAACTACACATGGCAGATTGTTAAATAAACTGCTAGGACTCTTGTGTCATCTCCTTCAAAGCCCACCCTGGAGGTAACACACAGATTATTCAAATAACACCTTTCTGGAGCTGCTCCGGGGAGTACAGTCCTCGTCTGTGTTGAAGTTTGGGAACATCCACAATGGTGATGAACCTTTGATGGAGAGGGAGTTCAGTTTTTTGAAACTACTAAAGTCATTCTGAGCCAAGTTGTGCAAGTAAAGTAAGTGAGTAATCAAATCATGTGAATATAAATATGCTCAACTGCCATTCTGGAATAGCTCATAAACTGATTTGAAAGCAGCTGTCAAAGAAGAGATTGCTTATTAATATTTCTTTTTACTTCAGAAAGGATTTAGCAGGCATATAAGAGTCTACAAAAAGTTTGAAGAGGCTCGAGAAATGTTGGTATTATTAGAAGTATAAAACATTCCAAGAGGATTCCCTGAAGGATAATATTCTGGAATATTTGTTTAAAAGTTCATTTCCATTACAGTGGAACCTCAGTCCTCAAACTTAATTTGTACTTGTAGTCTATTCGAGAATGGAAATCATTTTTTTTTTTTTGCTTAGAAACAAACAAATTGAATTAATCCATTCCAGACCCCCAAACGAGTTCCTGTTTTAACCTTTCTTATATACAGTACATGTCTAATGTACTGTTTAACCTATAAATAAAAATTTTTTAAACAAAAAGGGCATGAAATGTAAATGAGAACTTAACCAAAAGGAAATGAAGTATACAATAAAAAATAAAAATGTATGTACGCACTAGGACTTACCTTTAATGCTGAGAGCTATTGATGGCCGAATATGGAGAGGAGGGTTGGGGGGATGTTACTGTTTGCGGGGGGAGTCCCCTGGTAGCTGTTCTGAGGTTCTTGCTCTCCTTCGTCCCTTTGTGCCATTAGAACTTGCTTCAGGCTCGCTGGGCCTCTGTCTCCCTAAAAATCCACCCACTGGCCTTTGGTTTGGCCTGCATTTTAACCCTTGCCTGAAGTGAAACACTGCATTGTCATTGAACAAGTTTAAGGACCGGTTTGCTACTTCTTTGTCATGATGATACTTCTCAATGAAACTTTGCAGCTCTCCGCATTTCCCAAGCATTTACTTGATCAGTGAAGTAGGAATATCCTCCCTTCCCTCTTTTTCTACCCCTTCAATTGCAAATTGAACAAATTAAGTTCAAGAACCCGAGGTTTGACTGGATCAGTGTGAAAGGGTTGTTGGGTCAGGTACCAAAGTTTGGTTAAACAAGCAAGACATTTTTTCCGTGAACAACTTGGTCAAGAACCAGATGGTTCAAAGTGGAAGACAGTCAAGAACCGAGGGGTGACTGACTGTACCTTAATATCATACCTCCCCGCCCACCCTCTCACCGCTCCCACCTATGCTGGTTTTGTGGTTGATGCAGTTGGGACACACGACTTCCAGTGCTTCCCATTCTCCTTAAGAAGGCATGGCATGGGGAGGTGTATGAGGTTGGGTATTCCCACTGAAGGCAGTTCTGGAAAGCGAGGTAGGATTGGGTCAGAGGCTGATCTCCTCTTTCCTTTTGTCCTTGGCTCCAGCTAGAGTGGCAGTCTGAGGTTGGCTGCTTTCTCTCATCATGGGGATGGTCATGATGGTGAAGATGAAACGGTGATGGTGGTGATGGCGATGATGGTTGAGACAGTGACGGTGATGATGGTGGTGATGATTATGACAACTGACACCCACCAAGTCCTCCCTCTCTCCTTATGATATATACTAACCTTACATACAATCTCTCACTCAGCCCTCACTGCAACCAATAATAACTGGTATTGTTATCCCACTTAATAAGTGATGGATCCTGAGGGAGGGGAAGGTTGCATAACCTACTTGCCATCTACGCAAATAGTTATTATGGAATGAACAAATACAGCAAACAAGGATTATTAGACTTACTTTACAAGTGAGGTAAGGCAAAGTCAGAGAATTTAAATAACTTGTTTGGGGGCACAAGCCAGCAAGGGGCAGAGCCAACATTCCGCCTGGAATCCTGCTGTCAGCCAAATGGTGCCATGCCTTGGCTGCTGGCACCTACCTGGGTGGTGTTGACAAGGCCCAGTGAGTAGGATGGCAGCCTCACTGCCTGGTTGTCCCATCTTCTTCAGTGAATCTATGTCCCTCCCTATAGATCATAGTTTCTACCCTTAGGGATGATAATGACCCCATCCTGGGATCCTCCACAGCAGGTGTTTTGGGGGCCTTTTCTATTATGTAGACTGTAATAGGCTGAGTAATGGCCTCCCAAAGATGCCTACACCTAATCCACGGGACCTGTGAATATGTTACTTTACATGTAACAGGAATTAAGGTGTTCCCAGGAACACTACTGAAAAAGTGTTTCTAAACCAGTGATTCTCATCCAGGGACAATTTTTCTCCCTGTGATATTTGCAAACGTTTGAAGACATTTTGGGTTGGTGGGAGGATGCTATCAGCATCTAGCGGGCAGAGGCCTGAGGTGCTGCTAAACATCCTGCAATGCACAGGACAGCCCCACCGCAAAGAATGATCCGGCCCAGATGTGAGTAGGGCCTACGGTGCAGAACCCGGGTCGGAACAAAGTGCTCAGGGGCTGCTGACGAGAGGTGAGAGAAAACTCTTGCTTTAGCTTTGGTTCCCGAGCTTTAGGAATGAGCCATCATCCGATCTCCCATTGTACTTCCGTACCCCAAATTTACAGTAAGGAAACTGAGGCTTAGGGAAGTCAAGTCATTTGCCCAAGGTCAGCAGTTAGAAAGAAGCAGAACCAGGATTTAAACCCAAGTCAGCTCAACTCCAGCTCCTGTTTCTTAACCCCACTGCTGATTGTGCATTCTCCTAATTACTTTTGTGACCTTGGACAAGTGAGATGTGGCTGAGAAAATAGAAACTCGGGGAAGCTAAAAGAACATGCTCCAAGTCACGTTAGAGAATAATAACTGCGGCCAAGATTCAGAGGCAAGTCAGTTTCCTCAGTGGCAAAACCTTCCTTGCAGAGTCGATTGTGAGAATAAAGAGACGTTATGTATGGGAAGGCACTGGGCCACCGGAGATATGATGGCTCCCAGAACCCAGCGGCATCCTCCTTCAGAAGGCAGGCTGGGGCCAATGGAGCCGCGAGGAGCATCTGAATTAAAAGCAGTTACTTCATCTTCTTGGGAAATGGTGACTCATTAAAAGCAACGGGCTGTTTCCCATTATATTTACGTTATAGTGAGAAGGCGAGATGCTTGGTACATTCCATAATAAGATGTTTGGGGGTTGAAATGAGTTTCTTCCCTACATGAGTGACTGATGACAATAAAAGCCTGGGGTGTCACCAGGAGCCTTTGAAATGCTTCAGGGTATCCACCTCCCAGTAACTGGCGCTCAGCTATATCTCCTGCTGGTTAGACTCTTTGTCGTATCGATGCCGGGAAGACGTGCCTGTGCATACTCAAGGTGGTGAATCAAGGGGCCGGGTCCTCGATGGAGGGTTGCGGAGGCCCCCTCTGGACCCACCTTTGAGGGCAGACATGGGTTCGTCGGAGTAGGAGGGCTGTAGCCTTACCTAGAGGGACAGAGCAATGACCCAAATGACCAGAAGTCTGTTGTTCTCCAGATCTGATGATCCTGATTTTGTTTTCTTCCCCATGTTAGTCTGGCTTCTTCCAGGGAAAGGAAATGTGATGGTAGTGAGAACGATACTGACCACTATGTATCACGCCCAGGCCCTGCACCGAGCACTTGATACATTATTTTATTTTATCTCCATAGCAGCAAGTCCATGAGGTCGGAGTTATTGTCCCATTTTACAGAGGTGGGAAGTGGGACTTGGGAGTATTAAGTAATGTGTCCAGATCACGCAGCTGGTGGTAGAGCCAGGACTTGAACCAGAATCTGTCCAAATCTACTGTCAGGTGTAAGCTGCTGGTGAGCCAGTGACACAGAGCACTGAAGCAAATTTACCCTTTGACATGGAAGCCCCATGCTAGAAGCGCAGCGCCACGAGGGTATGGATTTTGTCTATTTTGTTTCCTTCCTGTTGCACCAAGCAGTATCTGGCATGAAACAGGTTTTCAATGCATGTTTATTTAACTGAAAAATAAGAGCAAATATTACACAGGGGGAGAGAGAGAGAGTTATGGGGAGAACTTTCTGTGTGCCTGGCGCTTACATAAATTATTCAAGAGATGTGCATGATTGTCCCAATGTTGCAGATGAAGAAACTGAGGCCAGAGTCGTCAAATGGGACCAAGGTCAGCCTGAGAGCCGGTCCTGAGACCCCAAAGTCCAGGCTTATAACTGCCCCCTGCACTTGCCCTCTTCAAGGGCTTCTTTGGTTCCCACAGTGCCTGCACACACCAACTCTTTTTTTCTTTTCTCTTCTTTTCTTTATTTTAAATCCGTCTCAAATAGGTAACACCTGCCATGGCAAAATTTCAAACAATACTGTGGGTAGTAATGCACCAGCATCAGTGTCTTGGTGGCGTTAACAATGGTGGGAACTTAAGGGTATACGGGGAATCACTGTAGCATCTTTGCAAATTTCCAAGCAATTCTAATATTATTCCAAAATATAATGTTTATTTAAAAAAAATTCAAACAGAAGAAAAGGGCATATTAGATGGAAGGTGATTCTCCCCAACCCTGACCCCCAGCCCCTCACATCCTCCAAGGCAGCCACTGTGACCCTTCTCCTGTGTGTCCTGCTGAAGATGTTTTAGGGCGCTGGACACTAAATAAATGATGTAGGACTGAAATGAATTGTTCACCTTCATTTAATTGCCTCAGTGATGTGAGCTCGTTTGAAATAATGACTCAAAAGGGCTGATTCATCTTTGGATGAAAAACTTGACAAATGGTTGAGAATCGTCCTTCAGGCCTGAGTTCTCATTTAATTTCCAGTGAGATCTCAAGAGTTTGGGCCTGCTGCTGTTTGTCACGGGACCTTAAGCACTGCACCCTGTCGTGTTATTCCACATCCTGTTTCACATGCATGTGAGGCTGACCTAACGGACCTCTAAGACCCTTCCAACCCAAAGGGCTGAAGGTCCATTCTACAACAGCTTTCCCAGGGGGTGGGAGCAGGACCCCAGTGGCACTCAGATGTTTCCAGCATCAAACAACATAGAATTACATTGCAGGGAAATTACTCTCTTTTTCCATTACCAACCTATATGATTACCAGAGAAGAAAGCCTCGATTTGGTGGTTTGTTTTTAATGCCTCTCTAGTACTTGCCAGCTTTCTAGTACTTGCTGGTCCACCTTGTTAAAAAAGAAAAATTAGGCTTCAATCCGAGCCTTAAGCAGGCTACAGTATTTAGCCAGAATTTGATAACGTCATTTACTTTCCATTGAATTTATTTTTATGGATATTTTCTAATTATGCCAAGCGATAGGAACTTATTATTATAGACATGATATGAAATTCCCATTAAGGAGTTTATTTGAATTTTTTCCTCTTTTTTTTGTGGTCGATGTAAAGAAATACTGAGTAAATGATAGCATAGATAGTGCATTAGTCTGACCAGGTTGCTGTCACAAAACGCCATAGATTTAGGTGGCTTAAACAACAGACATTTATTTGTGAGGGGCCTGGAGGCTCTGGGAAGTCCAAGATCGAGACCCTGGCGGACCCAGTGTTTGGTGAGGGCCCGCTTCCTGGTGGGCAGATGGCTGCTTTCTTGTTGTGCCCGCACATGGTGAAGAGCAGGGAGGGAAGCTAGCTCCCGTGTCTCTTCTCTGTCATGAGGGCCTCACCCTCATGACCTTAACTAACTGTAATTACCTCTCAAAGCCCCCACCTCCTAATACCGTCGCATTGGGGGTGAGGGTTTTAACAACTGAATTTGAGGTGGGAGGGTACAAATGTTCAGTTTAATAACAGATGGTACACAGCTGTAATGAATTCTGTGCAGTGACTGAGGTTTTGGAAATGCCGTTCTGCAGCCCTTTGGCCTATGGCACGGGCTTTGGAGTCATGTAGACCTGGGACTGAGTCCCAGCTCTGCCACTCGCAGGTTGCTGAGTGATTTTGGCCTATCACTTATGATCTCTCAGAGCCTCATCTTCTCAGCCTATAAAGGGAGGGTGACAAATGATTAATACCTACCTGCCAAGGTATTTAGGAGTGTGATGAGATAGTGCTTGGCTCACAGTGAATGTTTAGGATGAGTGAGCTCGGGAGCATACTCCAGGTGCATCAAGTTATGAAGCAGAAACAAAAGTGGGGATTATTCAGCAGACTTTGGGCTTACGTTCCTACTGTGACCCATGGTTGGGGAAGACAGACCAGGGAAAACTTCTCTTTGATCCCCGGCAGGTTTGTCCCTCTCAGCTGTATTTAAATTATAAAGTTCTGTTACAGACAATTGGCAGCCCTCATTCATATCCCCACTGCCGCTGCCCCCGCCCCCATCTCTGGATAGCTTTAAATTTTTGAGATAAGTGACTAAGCCTGCTGGCATGTCCCAGTCACACCTAGCGCTCAGCTCTTGTTTGCTGGTGCTGCAGTACTCATGAGGCATGCATATCCCTGGCGTGGCATTTGGGGATAAAAAGATGGATTTAGCTGCTTCTTCCCCCAGAAGTGACTCAGCTCCTGGAAGCTCAGTGACAGCAATGGCAGTCGGAGCCCTGGGGACTTCTGTGCCTTAGTGCTTTGCTCTGTCTACACAGCAGCTGGGCTCTGCCTGGAAATAGGCAGTGAGCCTCATAGACACCGTCTTCTCTAGCCAGCCCGAAATGCTATCTGTCTCCTTCCAGGATTTGTCCTCCTCACGGACACATTCATGGGCAGCTGTTGGATGCCTGCTTTTTTAACAAGCTCCCCAGATAATCACCACGCCTGCTAATGATTGAGAACAGCTATTCTCCATGTACCTAATGCAATAGAATATATTCAGTTCTCTCTATTGTTAAGATGATGATGGTAAGTCTTAAGTGGGGAGCCAGTTCTTAAATGATAGGACTGATTACAACAAGGGTTTTGGAGTAGGACAGATCTGGTGTTAAATATCAACCTCATCACTTACTCCTTTTCCTGAGCCTCAAATTGCTCATATGTGAGATGGGGATTTACCACCCAGGGCTATTTTGAGAATCAGATCCTGGCATGTGACAAATGCTCAATAAGTGTTAGCTATAATTGGTACTGGGTAAACCTTTTTTTTTTTTTTCCCAACTTTTAAACTGGAGAAATTATAGCATCTACATCTAGAACAGGGGTTGGTAAACTTTTTCTGTAAAGGACTAGGTAGTAGATATTTGAGGTTTTGTGGGCCGCACGGTCTCTGTTGCAATTACTAAATTCTGCTATTATAGTGCAAAAACAACCATAAATAATATGTAAGTGAAAGAGCATGGCCAGTGTTCCAGGAAAACTTGACCTACGAGATCATGCTGGGGACTGGGTTTGACTCGTGGCTGTGGATTGCTATTCCCTGAGCTCGGGTGTTGTGAAAAGTAAATGAGATATGGCTTATAATGAACCTAGCATAGGGCCTGCCACAGAGCACTCACTATGAGGACAGGTTCTAATTAATTCATATGTCTGATTTGAGATCTAGGCTTCACTCCTTTCTCCAGGGGAAGGAAAGCATTTGTGAGTGAGACTTTTTAATAGAGGTATCAATCAGCCTCATTCTCTGCCCAAAGTCAAAGCTACATGTTCATCTCAGCACCTGGAGCCTGGCGGTGCCACCACCTCCATCCTCCCCTGAGGACAGAGGTAAAATGCCGATCCATGGGGTGTGATTAATTCTCTTGTCACCCACTTCGTCCCAGGGGGTTTTGCCATTTTCAGCATCTGTCCCATGGAAATCAGGTTGCCCATCTGAACCACGATGTGAAAAACCCATTTATACCTGTTGGGGCCATTAACAATGAGCATTTGCATCCTCAGATGCATTTAACCCTCACCTGGAGGCTGTGTAATGTGGTTAAGGGAAAGAGAGAGAAAGAGACAGAAGGAGAGACAGACATGGGTTTGAATCCTGTCTGCAATGTTCTAGTTGTGTGATGTCGGGCAAGTCACTTTCCTGTGCTAAGCTTCAGATTCATCGTTTGTAAAATCGTGATTAAATGAGATAATAAACAGAAAGCCTCCAGCCCAGCCTAACACATAAGAGTTATTGAACTCCATTTTGCAAATGAGAAAATGAAGCTAAGTGGTAAAAGGGGCTCATTCAAGGACATATAGCCGGTGACTGGCCTCAGATCAAGGATCTCTGACTCTGGCTCTAAGCTGGTTGTCACCATGCCCCATCCCCTGGCCACTTCCTGGGACCCCTGCTGCTTCGAGCCACGGCTGTGCCCCGTGTGCAGGGACTAAAGCTCCTGAAGAGTGTGACATCACTGTTAGGCAGCTTGTGAGCCTGTGACCATTCATCGCTGTAGTGGGCCAAATAGTGCCCTTTCAGAATTCATATCCGCCCAGGACCTCAGACGTTATTTAGAAATAGGGTCTTTGCAAAAGCAATTAAAACAAAGATTGAAATGAGATCATACTGGACTAGGGTGGGCCCTAAATCCAAAGGGACGGAAAAGGACAGTGGACTCACAGAGCTACAGGGAAGAAGGCTGTGTGAAAATGAAGGCAGAGGCTGGAGTAATGCTGCCACAAGCCAAAGACTGCAAGAGCCACCAGGGTCTGGAAGAGGCAAGGAAGGATTCTCCCCTAGAGCACTCGGAGAGAGTGTGGCCCTGCTGACACCATGATTTGGGTCTTTGGCCTCCAGAGCTGCAAAGGAAGAAATTCCTGTTTTTTGGCCACTCAGTTTGTGGTGATTTGTTACAGCAGCCCTACAACTTTTATGATGTGAATGAATAGGGGTATTGGACTTAGAATGTTTGCATGGGCCAAAGACACTGGTGATGAGGCAAGGAGTGTGCATTTTGGAGGCAGACATGCACTCAGCTTTGAGCTTTTGTTTTCGTATTTGTAAAAAAGAGAGCAACCTTATCCTGCTTGCTTGTGGTGATGATAAAGAGGTGGCTTGGCAGAGTGGGCCCCCTGGTGAGAACAAAGGTATTGGTGACCGTGGATCGAGCATGGCATCCCTCTGTTAACTCAGTGCTCACAACTGCCTTGGGTAGCTGGGTCTCTCAGTATCCTCATATTACAGGGGATGAAACAGAGTCATGAGAGATTAACTAACTGTCCAAGGCTACATAGCTGGTAGGGTGCAGAGCTATGACTCAAACCCAGGCCATCTGATTTCAGAACACCCCCTACTTCCCATTCCCAAGTCACCACAACCCTATATTGCCCAGTGCCCAGAGCTGGTGCTCCTTGAATATGTTCCTCTGGCCTAGCTGGAGCCCAGCACCCAGTAATACTCAATTCATATTAATATTTTAATCTTGTTTCTTTCTCCTTTCCTCCTTCCTCAAGCCAGGCCTTTTGACTGGTGGAGGGAAGGCAGGTAATCTCAGCTTATGGAATGAATGTGGTAGGGGGTAGGAGATTGAAGGGTATGGCAATTTACCAAAAATTTGATCTAGCGAAGGACTCAGGGTCAGTAGGTTCCCACAGATGACAAAACAGTCACCTGGGCTTTTGGGAGTGGGCCCTATTCTGAGATCCAGGCAGGCAGGAGCCGGCTGAGGGAAGTCTGCAAATCACAGTCCCTGGGCAGGTGTAACTGGGCCAGGGCTCCAGGTTGAGAGAGAGCAGCTTTCCAATCACTGGCTGCGATGTAAGGAAAGGGAGAACTGCAGGGTAACAGAACTGAGGGGCCAGGTGTGAAAGGAGTTAGCAGACGTAAGTGATGTGATTTGGCCTCAGAGTAGAGCAAGAACACCGCCTCCCCTACATCCGGCTCTGTACCTGGGAAAGGCGCCCTTTACAACACAGGCATTCCCTCTGGAAATGTGGCCTAAAGGAGCCTCTTAGATGCACGCAGAGATTTAGCTTTGATCATGCTCGTCGCAGGGCTGTTTATAGTGGGGGAAAATAGAAAAACACCGAACTGTCCGCAGGTCGGTGAAGTGATTCAAGATACAGCCTCAAATAGAGAACTACACAGCCCTTCGCACCACTGCTGAGGAAGAACATCCAAGGACGTGCAAAAATGCCCATGACGTGTTGTTAGGCAATAAAATGTGAGACCCTAACTTGATAGAGTAGGACAAAAACCGGGCCTAGAAAATGGTGACTTTATATGTGTACATGTATATGTACATGTACATGTATATGTATATGTATGAATTTATGTGTTTGTGTAAATACATGCATATGCATATATTAACACTTTTAACTACTAATATTTTGGTGTACAGGTAAATAATTGTATTTATTACTTGTTGCAAGTTTGTACCCTTAAAAATCAGTTTTGTCCCTGGCCCTCTCTCCCCTGGCAACCATCTCTGCTTTTTATGAGTTTGACTTTTTTGGATTCCACAAATGAGACTACATGACATTTGTCTTTCTGTCTGACTTATCTCACTTAGCATAATGTGCGGAAGGTCCATCCATATTTCTGGCAAGATATGCTCCTTTTTTGTGGCTGAATAATATTCTGTTGTGTGTATATACCACACCCATTGATGGGCATTTAAGTTGTTTCCATCTCTTGGCTATTGTGAATAATGCTGTAATAAACATGGGAGTGCATAAATTTATACAATGATATATGTTGAATATATTCAATTAAAAGTACTTGTGTGAGTGTATATATATTACACATATAAAATATATATTACCCTATATATAGGCATCCATTTATAATATATAATTTTATAAATTAATATATACTAATATATAAATTAATATATGCACACACAGACATTGGAAGAATATACATCAAAATGTTAATGGCTATATATATATATATGAATATATAGTGTGAAAAATTCCAAACATTGTTAATGTAACAAGGACGGTTTGCATGACATCAATGTAACCCGGCAGCCAAGGAGAGTGGACTGGAATGCACATGCAGAAACAGTGACGACTTCACTGTACTACTCAGTGGGGGCAGTAGACACCATTGAGTGATCATGTGTACTGTGTGGCCGTCACATTCAAAATGACTGAGTTGAGCAATGAATCTTCATCAAATTTTGTGTTATGCTTGAACATTCCTCACAGAAACTATTCAGATGATTCAGAAGGCTGCAGCTATGGGCAACTGATGATTGGTGGCTTTATCATGGCAATGTGCCAAATTATGCCTTATGTCTCATGCAGAGTTCTTGCTAAAACATCAAATCACCCAGAGGACTTAGCCCCCCTACAGCCCAGATTTGGCGTCCTGTGACTTTTGGCTTTTCTCAAAACTAAAATCCTCTTTGAAAGGGAAGAGATTTCAGACCATCAATGAGATTTAGGAAAATACGATAGGGCAGCTGGTAGCACCTGGGAGAACTGTGTGAGGTCCTAAGGTGCCTACCTTGGGGGGCACTGAGGTGTCATTGTCCTGTGTACAATGTTTCTTGTATCTTGTATCTTCTTCATGAATGCCTCTATTTTTCATATTACGTGGCTGGATACCTTCTGGACAGACTGTCTATCTATCTATACAGGCACACACACATATACACACTCACACAAACATACATATACATATATACTGTTATGGACTGCATGTCTACACCCCCCCGACCTCAATTCATATGTTGAAGTCCTAATACCCAGTATGGCTGATTTGAGATTAAATGAGATCATAAGGGTAGGGCCCTGATCTTATAGGATTAGTGTTCTTCTAAGAAGAGATTCTAGAGCTCTCTCTGTGCATAAATAAGAGGCCATGGGAGCACATGGCAAGAAGGGGCTGTCTACAAGCCAGGAAGAGAGCTCTCACCAGAAACTGACCCTGCCGGACCTGATCTCAGACTCTCAACCTCCAGAACTGTGAGAGAATAAGTGTCTGTTCTGTAAGCCGCCCACCCTCTGGTATTTTATTATGGTAGCCCAAGCAAACGAATACACATCATATATGCAGATATGTGGTATCTCTCTCCATAAATATTATAATGTGTATGTGGTAATATATATGGTTATGTATGCTTTTTATATATGGCAGTATAAATGCTAACTCTCCCTCTAACTATAAACCAGGACGAATGCCCATTAAAATGTGGGTGGTGGTTCTCTCTCCGGGCAGGGTGGATATGGATGACTTGTTACCTTGTTCTTTTTTGCCTATCTGTATTATCTGAATTTCCTACAACAAACTTATATTTCATATTACTATTATTTACATTACTTAGTATTTCTGTAAGATAATAAGTAATAGTATTACTCTAAAATCTTATTATAAAACTTTCTCCTGTCTAAAGTTGGGCTTGATCTTGGAGGCTGGGACAGGGCAAAGTAACTGTGGTCAAGGGGAGCAGAGGCTCAGGAGCTGGGAACAGTCAGGGGCTGTCAAGGTCACCTGTACAATCCTGAGCAGGTTTTGGTGAGCCCACCTGAGCCTCTGCTTGCCATCGTAAGTCACGTGGTTCTCACTGAAAGTGTGTTTTCCAGTATCCAAGGGCTTTCTCACACACACGCATTTGCGGTGCAGGCTGAGACCTGTGTGCCTTTGCCACGGATGAAGGTCACTGGATCAAGTCTGTTCCCTGGAATGAGGGAATTCTTGCAAACCAGCACCGCCTCAGGGTCTTGACGCGTGCGTTTTGTGTTTCCCACACAGGCCAGCTGGACATCATCTCCATGGCAGAGACAACCATGATGCCAGAGGAGATCGAGCTGGAGATGGCGAAAATCCAGCGTCTTCGGGAAGTTTTGGTTCGAAGGGAGTCAGAGCTCAGGTTTATGTGAGTGTCTGGGGAAGCAGCCAAGAAAAGGAAGGGGGTTTCAGATGGAGGATACCCAAGAACCCAACATTTATTGTTTATTACTGTGTGTCAGGCACCGTGATAAAGGCATTAGGTACATTAAAAAACACACACACACCCCTCATTTAATTCTCACTACTGCCTAGAGAAGTGGGTATCATAATCTTGTGCTTTAAATAAGACCCTGCAGTTGGGATTGAATTCGGGTGAGCCTGACTGCAAAGCCTGAGCTCTGTGTTGCCGTTGTGAAGAGAGATGGAAGAAAAGAAAGAGAGACGGGACCAGAGGTGGTGCCCTGTTCTGGTGTCATTAAGGCACATGCTCTGCATTCAGCTAGACCTGAGATTAAAAAAAAAAAAAAAAGCTGGATGAGCTAGGGCAAGCCACTTAGCCCCTCTGAGCTTCAGTTCCTTTGCAAATTGGGGGAAAATAATAATACTTCTCTTCTGGGATCATTAGCAACCTCAGAGTCACATGATTTGAAAATCTGTTGTCTACATTCCTGAGGAATTATAGGTAATCGTTTACGAGAAACTAATTTTAAAAATTGAGCTCTGGCAGATAAACTGAGAGTTTAAAAACAAAGCAAAAACAGACAATTTAAGAGGAAGATTTCCTATATTGCCTGTCAACTCCCAACACAAACTCTGCTTGAAGAAGCAGCGACATCACACCCTCCAGGCATGTGCTAAGCACCTCTCACCCATTCTATCACTGATTTCTCTCAACTCCATGAGGCCAGTTGTGGGATAACCCCATTTTGCAGATGAGGAGACTGAGGCTCAGGAAAGTTAACTTGTGCAGAGCCTCCCAGCTTGTAAATAGGGGTGGGGAGGTAGCAGGTTAGGAGTTAGACCCAGCGCCTCCTGATTTAAAAACCCATATTCTCTTTACTGAGTGTCTTTTTTATATATTTTTAAATTCTCGACTAATGTACATTTAGTATTACCAAAAATAAGTTAATGAATTTCCAAAATTAAAAAAAACCCATATTCTCACAACTGCTTTATATGACCTTTCTCACCCTACAAAATGGACTACAGTATTAACAGCTGCCATTTATATAGCTCTCTGCATGGGCCAGACCCTGTGCTGAGAGCACATGCGCAATCCCTTCTCATGGGAGCCCTCAGAGGAAGATTGTAGAATATCTTCCACTTTACAGATAAGAAACGTCCTCCCTTTCATGTCGGAATAAGATAACCAATACATAAGTGTTTGGAAGCAGTCTCTCCCTTCCCATTTTTTTTTTTAAATGAAAGAATTTGAAGTATTCTATGTGCGGGAGAAATATCATCTCAGACTACATGTTCTATTAGGTCAGGTGGTTCCAACAACTGAGGTTGCCAAGAATGGACATAATGACTTCGAGGTCCCTGGGAGTTACCCAAATCGAGATTCGTGGCAGGAAGTTTTGTTCCTGAGTGTGAAGTATAGGGAAAACCACTGAAGTACAAAGAGAGACTTGGGGCTCACCTGCGTATCAGCAGTTACCGAATTCAAGTAACGGGTACAGTCACCCGGCATAAAAAACAGCGACAATCCAAGTACAGGATCTGAATACTCTGGCTTCTCTTCAGATCGTGTAACTCTTTCGCCTTTCCCAAGTGTAGGATCTGGGGAAATGCTGAAATCTCTCTGCTGCTCCTATCTATGGATGACATTGGGTTGAAGGGGACCACCAGCTCTCAAAGTTTTGGTGAATATGGAATAACTGAGAGTTCAGTGGCAAAAAGGTTTGGGATTATCATAATCTATGAATAATACATACCATATATATGTGAAAATTGAAAACCTTCCTTCATTTTATCTTTCATTCTAATTCATAGAAGTGACCTGTGTTAATAGTGTTGGTTTTTCTTAATTCTGGTGGGTAGTTTTATGACTATTCTTTTATTTATTAATATATAAACATTCGCCGGAAAGTACTAATTCCTCCTCATAAAAGATGATTAAATTAGCACATAGATCTTGCTTTGGCATCTGTTTTTTATTTTTCTGTTTCCAGTTTTTATGTTTTTTTGTTTTCAAAGAGTATAGAATTTATATTCAGCTCTAAAACTATAACTAAGCTACTGTTCTTATCTCTAGATTGTTTCTAACATCAAAAGCACATCACTGGAGCCCTGACTGGTGTGGCTCAGAGGGCTGGGCATTGTGCTGCAAACTGAAAGGTCGCAGGTTTGATTTCTGGTCAGGGCATGTGCCTGGGTTGCCGGCCAGGTCCTCGGTTAGGGGCGTGCGAGAGGCAACCGATCGATGCTTCTCTTGCATATTGATGTTTCCCTCCTCTCTTTCTCTTTCCCTTACCCTCTCTCTAAAGAATACATAAAATTTAAAAAAAAAAAAAAGCACATTACTGGCATTTACAATACCCTCCCTGTGTTTTAAAAGGAAGACAGAGAACATGAATTCTGCTTTAAGTTATAGAAACCTGAAGGTACTTAAGAGGACCCAGAGGTTGCTTTCGCTGCTGCAGGAACAAAGGCTGTCTCTTTGCATTTACTGATCTTTGCGTCGTGTGTGTGTGTGTGTGTGTGTGTGTGTGTGTGTGCATGCTTACACGTGCATGCATTATCCCCAACATCTGGCACATGCCTGTGGCATAGCTAGCGCTCAATGACAACAATAGCTAACATGTAAGCTCTAGATCTGGGCCAAGCACTGCACTAAACTCTTGACTTGTGACCTCACCGAATTTCCCCATGATGCCCATGAGCCTAACCACTTAGGGACAAATGTCAACAGTAGATGTTTGAATAAATCAATTATCTAAAGGACACAGAAGGCTGTCTGTATAGTCAGGATACAGAAGGGGGCTTAGAGACACTCTCCAGGACAGTGACCAGCTTCCAGGCACCTGGAGTCTCCCCAGCAGCCTGCAGACAGCAGTGGATGGTGATGATGCTGCCACTGCCCAGGTCTAGCCTGGTATATTACATTGCCTTGCCCAGAGGTGCACCCACTCATCGATCTCAGAGGTGCATGAGGGACTCTGGGATGGCCAGGGTAGAGATCACAGCCCACTCAGACCTGGACAAAAACCTCGTCCATCATCCTTGGCCTCCCAGGCTAACAGGCTGTGCGTGGGCTATTCCTGAATTCAGTTCCCTGGATATTTCTCAGACCTAGGCCCTCGTAGCTGTAGGTCTTATCATGTAGGTGGGTCCTATCCTGTTTTCCATTTTAGAGAACACGGAATTAGAGGATAAGAAATTTTCCCGAGGTTGCATTAGCTAGTAAGTACCCAAGCTAGAATGCAGCCTGACTCCAGAATATTTATTAAATGAGCGAATGAGGGGCGGAAGGAAGAAAGAAAGGAAGGAGAGAAGGAGGGAGGGAGGAGGAAGGAAGGAAAGAAGGAAAGGACGAAAGAAGGAAGGAAGGAATGGAAAGAAAGATGGAAGAAAGGAAGCTCTGAACACACCTACCAAGACAATGCCTTAAAGAGTACCAGGTCCATGAGGGTAGGAATTTTATCCACCCTCCTCACTGTCATATTTCCCAGCATCTTGAACAGTACCTGGCACTTATCAAGCGATTGCTGTTTGTTGATTGTGCAATACATTTTTCTTTCACACTGCATTCTTACCCCGACAACTTCGCTTCACACACAGGCATGTACGTGTGCACACACACAAAACCCATAGAGTAAAGAGGAGAAATAGAACACCATACTAAGCATTTACTGGCTCAAATGAGGAAGCTCTGAGTGACAGGAATGTGACAACCCTTGGCAAAAACAGTCCCAGTCGCTGTAGCTGTAATAACTGGGATGAGATTGGTTTTGTCATACCTGCTCTGAAGTCATCACATTAATATCCATCAGCTCCCGTGGAGACTGTGTGAGTCAGACCGTATTTCATGGTTGAGGGTGTCTTCTCCCTTTCTCCCTTTTACAGTCTCCTGCTGTGTGGACCCTTTTAAGAATGTGTCTAGTGGCTGCTGCCCCAACACACCCAGCATTTAGCATTATCCTTTCATGGATTTCCCTTTCCTTGTCTTGCCCTTTTCCATGCGACTCAGCCTCTGATGGTTCTCTGTGTCCGTGCCAGAACTGTAAGGAAATAGAAGGGAGGTATTTAACTATTCCTAGCGAACAGGGTAAACTCATGCGGAGTGGGGTCAGAGGTCATCCTGGCTCTCCCATGTCCTTGGTCGGTGACCTTGGGCAAGGGGCAGAGTGCTAAGAACTGCTGTTTATCAAGGGCACCGATACGTCACACGTGTGCTACATGTACAGTGTGCATTAGCTCATTTATTTTAGTTAAATGAATTGTCATGAGATCCCTGAGGGGGTGGGCTCTATTCCTTCTACTTTATGGGTAAGGAAACTGAGATTAGAGAGGTAAAAATAGCTTGTTCGAAGTGACCAGATAGAATGAAGCAGAACTAGGATTTGAACCCTAGGTGTCTGTCCCAGATGCAGAGCTCTTAACCCTAGTTTATTATCTTTACTCCCAACACGAGAACCCTTTCTCTCCTTGTCCAGCTCTCCTAGAGTGCACAGACATGCTCCTGGTTCGATGCCCACAGTCCTGCAGTCCCACACTGGGTTCTGTCTTGTTCCGGCATCTTGAATTAAGTGTAGAGGAAATGGAGAGGATTCTAGTGTGTATGGCTTTGGACTGTTACGTTCCCTTTCTCTGCAGATAAATGATTTGTTTGGAGCCTAAAATGATGAGCTCCAACTTGGAAAGTTAAGCTTTGCTGTACTATCCTGTTCCTATAAGGGTTCTCAGGGACCACAACAGTCAACATTTATTGAGCCCATACTGTGGGCCCTGCCCTGTGCTGAGCCCCTCACACACATATTATATAACCTACTAAAAGCGCTTACTAATGACCGGACAAATCAGGAGCGCCCGCAGCATACCCGCTTGCGGTGGACAAGGCCCATGAGATCAGGTTCAGAGAAGGGTTATGAGTGACCCCAGCTGGCACAGGTCTTCACTGTGCACACACAGTGCATCTTCTCTCATTGTCTTTCCTTAGCTCGTCCTCTGGTGTCCAAGTTGCTAAAACGGCATTTAGAGCTCTCCCCCTGGAAGTATGGCAATTTTATGAGCTTCATTTGAACGAGTCAATAAACCCTCGGTATCACAAAACCACCTCTGTAATAGGTGTCAAATGCCCGGGAGATAAAGCCTGATGCCTGCTTTGTTCCATCCTTGACCCTCCTGGACTCCTACCCCCTGGCACCTCCCACTGCTGCCCATCTCTGTGCCTCTCACCATCCTGTCCTTTGGAGGCTGTCGACAACCTCAGAATCATTTTCTCACCCTAATTCCAGTGCTGGACCACACCGTTAGCTTTCCATAAGGCCTCCGGCGGTTGCCCACCTCGGCTCTTCATCATCCTCTGTATTTCCTGATCCTGCTGTTTATCCGGGTTTCAGATAATTAGGAATCTTTGGCCCCTGAATGGCGGTGAGAGGTAGTCGTCTTCGTTTTATACTCACTTGCTGGATTTTCATAAAAGGGATAGCGTGCACTGTCATTCAGCTGGCTCTGGGCAGCGGTGGCTTTTAATCAGTGAGAGTCTGAACTGAAGTAGGCAGGGGAGGCAGGTGTGCAAAGGACAGGTGTGCGAAGGACAGATTTCAGGAGCACAACCCTTGAGTTCCAATATTTTCAGAGCCTGGGATGGGACCTCCGTGAATTCATTTTATTAAGAATAGAAGTGTGGTGAAGAGGTCAGGCCCTAGAACCTGGCAGAGACTTAGGGTGGGGCGGTAGAAGGTGCCTGAGTTGTAAATAGCAGCTTTTCAAATACTTGCTATGCTGGAGAGTGTTCTCAGTGTTTAACATGCATTGATTCACTTAATACTCAGTACAGCCATCTAGGCAGACAACACGCTCTCCTTTTATAGATGAGGAAACCGAGGCACAGAGAGGTCAAGTAGCTTACTCAGCATTGCAGAGGTTCCATCAAATAGCAGACAATGCTATAACCCAGCTATTCTGGGTCCAGAGTCCATGACCTCAGCCACCATGCTACGGGGTTTCTCAACTGGCTTTCAGTTCCAGTTCTTACCAACCGTGTGGCCTGGAGCAAATCTTTTGATCTGTTCCCGCTTCCCTTTTATCCACCTGTAACAGTGGGACGAATTGTTTCCCTGGCAACATCACAGCAAGCGATGAAAAGAGAGGACATATGAAAGGAGGTGGCTCTTTCTAGGAAGTAAGTAAATCAAAATTCCCTTCCCTCTTTTAACTGTTAACACTGGGCTTTGAGGGAGAGTAGGGGAGCAAGGTGGCTTAGTCGTATCCAGAGAAAACCCAGAAAACGCTCCTCTCCTGAGACGCTGGGGAGCGGTTTCCCACCATCAAGTCCAATTCTACCCTGGGGCCCTGACTTTATCACAATATTATTTAAAAAATTTTTTATACACTTGCATTTTTCTTTTCCCTTTAATGATCTGATAATCCTGAAGCCCGTTAGGAAAAGCTTCAAGCCGGGGCAAAATGAAACATGTGCGTTTATGGAACTTGACACCTCTCAGCCAGATTTGGGAGTTCTGAGTCACACTGATTGCACTCTGGGTTTTAAATAGCATCTCCTTAGAACAGGTCGTCATTGCTGGAGCCTTTGTACATGTCAGGTGGGAAGAGAGGCCTTTAATGGCAGAAAATCTAAAAAGCAATTTGTCTTGGACAAAATATACAGTCTATTTGGGGAGTTAGGGAGGAAAGGGAGGTAGGAAGCCTTAAGGGAAGAGGAAAGGGTTGGAGAGATTAGAGAGAAGAAAGGCCCTCCTGGATGCCTAAGCATACTGGGAGGTAGGGATGAGGTGGGGATCTGGGTTGATGAAAAGGAGAGAGACATGTCCACCCACTGGACAAGCTTCTGCTGTTCCAAGTTGCCTTTTGTACTCAGAACAAGCTTCAAGAAAGGAAAT